>PVIC010004539.1:17416-62160 GCA_004025085.1 Thryonomys swinderianus
GACACGCCCACCAACAATCAACACCGCATACCACAATGCTGGACGTGGTGGCTCACGCCTGTAATCCCAGCACTCGGGAGGCAGAGACAGGAGGATTGCTGAGTTCGCGGCGGCTTGCCTGGGCACCATAGTGAGCTCAGGGCCAGCCTGAACTACAAAGCGAGACCCTGTCTCAAAAAGCAAAAAAAAAAAAAAAAAACCTTTGATTTTGTTGATTTTCTGTATTTCTGCTCTCCCCTCCATTATGTCTCTTTGTTGTTGTTTTTCTCTACTTTCTAGCTTCTTATGGTGGAAATTTTAGTTATCGACTCGAGACATCTTTATAAATATAGGGCATTCGACCCATGATTTCCCTGCTTTATCTGCAGCCCATACAGTTGGTGTGTCGTGCATTTTGCCTTTCCTTTCTTTCCTTTTTCTCTTTCTTTTCCTTTTCCTTTACTCCTACACTTGATCTTAGCCAAAAGGCCGAGAAGTGATGCTTTTCCTTTACTCCTCACCCAACCTTCTATTTTCTTCTATACTTAAAATTTAACCCAGGACCTTTACACTGAGCTATATCCTCAGACATTTTAATTGTTTCTCTCTCTTTTTCAGTACCAGAGATTGAACTCAGACCCTTGTGCTTTCAAGGTAGGCGTGGTACCATTTGAGCTAAATCCCCAGGTTAATTCTCTATTTTAAGACAGGCTCTCACTAAGTTGCTAAATTGCCTAGGGTGGATTTGAACTTGATATCCTCCTGTCTCAGCCTCTCAGGCTGCTAGAATCACAGGAGTGTGCCACTATGCCTAGTTTTTCATGTTAAAGAATTTTATTTTTAAATATTCCTTGTGATTTTTCTCTTTGACCCACTCTTATTTAGGAGTACATTTTAATTTCCACTTATTTATAGATTTCCTAAATTTCTTTAAAATAATTTTAGTATATGTGCTGCCAAAGTGAGCATGCTTTAAAATAATTTTCACTATATTTTATACAGTCACAAAACACAATTTATATTACTTTAATACTTTTAAGCTAATTCAAGCTTGTTTATGGCATAATGCTTGAAGAATCCTGGAAAATGTTTCATGGGTACTTGACGCTACTGTTCTTTTGTGTGGAAATTCTACAACTATCTGTTAGGTACAATTGGTTTATGTTTCCTGGTTGAGCTTCTGTCTGGTTACCTTATTATTTGTATATGTAGTATGAAAATCCTTGTTATTGTGAAGTTGTCTGCTTCTCCCCTCAGCTCATTTTTTAGCTTCATATATTTGGGGTTTAGTTGTTCAGTGCATGTGAGTTTTTGGTGCTGTATCTTCTTGAAGAAATGAAACTTTTATCATTATATCATATCCTCTGTTTTTAATAACTGTTTTGTGTTAAAAATCGACTTTTTGTGATGCTAATTATAGTCACTATAGTATAGTCACATAGTATAGTCTCTCTAACTTTCTAGATTTTTTGGTTGCATGGTACATCATTTTCTATCTTTTTATTTTTAATCTTACAGCAAATCATTTAAATCTTTCCCATTTTGTTATAGTCTGAGTGCCATTGAAAACAGCCCATGATAAGAATTTGTGTCCTGGTTGTTCACTTGAGACCCTAGGAAGTATAAATGAGGAAGGAGAAATGAGAGAGAGAGAGAGAGAGAGAGAGAGAGAGAGAGAGAGAGAGAGAGAGAGAGAGAGAGAGAGAGAATATTACATGTAAGAACATGTTAATCATTTTAGCGTTACAGGCAGTGGAGGGCTGTGTCCACCAGAACTCCTGTGGAAACAGTGGAATCCTCACCAGAAGACAGTGTGCATTTACCATCAGTTCTGCCCTCTATGGGTTAAGGATTTACCCACAAGTTGATTTCCCTGTTGGAAGGCAGTCAGGCAGGAGGAATTCTCTTGTAGTCAGACAAGAGTCAACATTTCCTTCTATTTAATCCCTCCAGTAAATTGGGTAAAACTCTTCCACCCACTTTTCAACTGTTTTACTTAGTCCACCAATGTCATCTAGTGCAGAAAGGCCCCAGGAGAGATCCGTAGACTGTTAGCTGAACATGTGGGCGTTCCTTGGACCCGTCAAGCTGAAGCACAAAATCACTAGTGTGGCGTTCATCCAACTAGTGTCGCAGCCAAACAGTCATAATTGTCACAAACCGGAGATCGCTTTACACAGCAGTGGGGCAGAGGGGTAAAAAAGTCTGAACCCCAGATAATCAACTTCCACAGGCAGGGAAAAGCTATTACTCATCTAAACTTGAATAGTAGTAAGCATTGACTTACTTCTTTTTAGTATATGTGCTGCCGAAGAGAGCACAACTTACTTCTTTTTAAAGACAAACATTTATAGCTGCAAAGGCAGACTAAAAAATAAATATATTCCAAGTAAAACAACATAACACATTTTGATTATGTATCAAATGTATGCTCTAATGTCTACGATATCAACTGTATGTACTATTATTTATTACTAAGGTATGTTTTATAATTTATAGGAAATTTATATTTATGACTAAAATTCTGTTAAGCAGCATACATTTTTTTCTATTTCTTTGGATAACATAATTTTATGTGCTATTTTACACTTATACTGTAGTTCATTAAATTTGTCCTTAACAACATAAGTGTCTTCTATTTTAGTGCTATGTGACAGAATTAGATTTTTAGCCCCAGGGTACTAAAAGGTAACATCAAATTTCTGCTATAGTTTTGAAAATTTTTAGATATACTGGGAAAGCAATACCAAATACTCACATTAGGTAAAACTTGACTCTTCATAAAAAAAAGAAGGACATCTATGTATTGGTATGGAAAATTCAACTTGCCACCAGTTGCTATAATTTCCTTTTTATATTTTCTAAATAGAAAAATTTTTATAGAAAGGTAAATTATGGGGCTGGGGCTTTCACTCAGTGGTTCTGGTATTTGCCTTGCAAGTGCAAGGTCTGGAGTTCAGTTTCCGGTAACCACATACCACAATGCTGGACATGGTGACTCATGCTCACTGGCAATCAGTACCACAGTGCTGGGCATGGTGGCTCATGCCTGTAATCCCAGCACTCAGAAAGCAGAGGCAGGAGGATTGCTGTGAGTTCGAGGCTTCCCTGGGCTACATGGAGAGCTCAGGGCCACCATGAACTACAAAGCGAGATCCTGTCTCAAAAAAAAAAGGAAAAAAGTGAAAGAAAGAAATGTAAGTTACATTATATCAATCTAGAATCTGTCAGGTAGGTGAATCAGATATTTAATTTTATGCAAATGACGCATTTTTTCAGAGAACTGATTATATGTCTGTTTTAACAGTGATTGAAGAATATATGATTTCCAAATGAATAACCAAAAGGATTAGGGGTTCTCGCTAGGGCTCAGAGGACAGGACATACATCACAGAGAATTGCTCTCAGGCCACAGAACCTTTTGGAATGCTGGGTTTTGAACTTGCTTGAGAGCTGCAACTCCTTCATGCTTCTACCTTCTCTCTTCTGGAATGAGAATGTCCACTTTGTGCCTGTTCTATCATTGTGTTTTGGCAATGGACCACTTCACAGATGTGATTAGTTAAAATGAAGTCACAGATACAGTGGACTCTATATCCAGGGACTCGAGGCCTTATGAAAAGTGTGTGACGGGAACTATGTCAGAGGCCCACAGAGACAGACAGGGCAAGTACAACACAGCAGAGGTCGTGCAGTGAATCTCAGCAACAAAGGAGTCTAGCACCACTGACTGGTGTCCAGGCCTGCAACTTTCCTGCCACTGGGACCACACCGGCGGCTCAGGGAGACAGACTGGGCAGGTAGGGTGCGGCGGAGCTTGTGCAGTGAGTCTCAGCAAGAAGGGAGCTGGGTGCCATTGACCAACGATTGGGGCTGCAGCTCTTCTATGACCATGGAGAGGCCAAAAGGCCCAGGAATCTTCATTTCCTTGTGGGCCAAACTGAACACAACTGCTGTATGGGGAAGAACCTCCAGAGAAACCACTTGCTTGTCTGTGGCCATTGAATAAGTGCAGCAGTGTTAATGGAACCTAGCCAGAGGCCTTCAGTGAGTTCCTCCACCCAGTCCACCATGTCAAAGACAATGCTCACTAGAAGAGTGAAGGACTCCTGTTGACTACAGCTATTGGTGAGTTGGTGGAGTCACTTCTAATTGCAAGATCCTGGACTCTTGGAGGGTTCAAGCCTGTAGGGGCTCATTGAACTCAACTCAGGGATTATACTTCTAACCTAGATAAGGGATATGGCTGTCTCTCTGTGACTAATCAACTTTGATCTGTGTGCTACTGCACATACTATCTACAGGAGAAAATAGACCCGCATCGTGAAGGGCTGTTATAATAACATTCTTAGTTTGTTTTATTGTGGTTGTTGCTGCTGTTGCTATTCTTTTCTTTCTTTGCTCTGACCTATCTTTTTTTTCTTTTCTCTATTTTGCTATTGTACATCTTCGGGGTTTTTCTCTTCTCAACTTCTCACATTTTTACAGGAGAGGGAAAAGAGTCTTCTGTTAGCCTGTGGTTGCTAGGTACCCCTATTCTTCTCTTGTTCCTTCAGCCTGTCTTGTCCTCCAGTCAGAATCAATACCAAGAAGTAAAAGGGTTTCAATTTTCCCTAATTTCTCTTCTTTCTGTATTACTATAGGAAGGTATACAAAGTGTCTAGTGGTCCTGCGGTTCTTAGTTGGTTCTGTCTTATATTTGTCCCTTTTTGCCTCTGTTGTCCTCTGGGATCTGTAAGGTTCCCAAGGTCTATTTATAAATCCTCTAACCTTATTTCTAATCTTTCGCTCTCCTATCTCCCTATCTCCCCAACTCTCCAGTGACCTTTTATTCCCAAAGGGTACTGCTCCTATATTTAAGGAACTGTTGTAAACACATTTCTGATTAATTTTAAATCTAGGCATATGGTCATAGATGTAACTCATGATGTTAAAGGTAACAGGATAGTAGTTGCTAAAGTTTATCATTTCCTGTGCTGTATTTGATTCTGTTGATGATACCAATTGTATTATGTCAACAAAGATAATGTGATTGTTATGTTCCAATACCTCCCATGGTGTGCCAGAACTGAGAATACTTAAGGGCCATTACAAATCCAAGGAGACAACCCAGAAAGTTGCCATCTCCTGAGGGATCCAATATTAGAAAGAAAGAGACTTGCCACGAACATTGTTCAGACTCCAAGCAAAGAATTAAATGAATAACATCAGCAATGACAAAGGAATAGAAATGAGAAAAAATTCAAAAACTAGGTACAAAGATCATCATCACAGGGGAATTCAGAGAAAAGGGAAATGGAGCAAACTGAAGCTCAATCACCAGAACTCTCTGAGATGGTAACAAGAGCAGACCTAGTAAAATCAAAATCAGGAATAGTCTCTGAGATGAGAAGAGAGATACTGTCTATAGTGAAAGATATGATTATTAATGCTAAAGAAGAGTTCAGCGCATGATAGACTCTGAGAAGTGTGTGTGAAGACACAGATACACATACAGGGCTGAAGAGTATGTAGAGATGGAGGAGGAATGCTGGAGTGCTGCACATATAAGCCAAGTAGTGTCCAGAGTTGCTGTGGCCACTAGAAACTGGAAGGAGAAAGGAAAGTTACTCTTCTAGAGTCTCAGAGGGTATATACTGCTGCTGGCATCTGAATGTCACACTTTGTTATAGTGACAGAATGAACTTCTATTATTTTAAGACACCCTATTTCTAGTCTTTTGGGAATTAGGCAGTTTTTATGTTTGGGTATGTCAGGAGTAACCAGGTAAATAGACACAGTTGTTCAATGGTCCTCTGAGAACACAGAGATGTAGGACACTTGCACATTTACATGTCAAATGTAGCGTGGGGGACTACATCCATACTGTAGTATTGTTAGTTTCCAGGTTTATATATAAAGACCACATGGCTTCAACTATTTAAAGACTTGATTTATTATAAAACTTGTAGGGGCCCAAGAAGTAGTTCAAAGAGTTTTCCTAACAGCCTTTACCAGATACGCTCATCAAGTAATCTTTACAGGTAAAATCAAGTACTTTTTCAAAGTACATTCAAATGCATTTACTCTATTTTCCACTGAAAGTTTACTACATACTTATAATTTTCTATTAAATTTTCTTCTTTCTATTGCATAGTTCACTACCATATGTATGTTGTCCATAAAATAACATTTAATAATAAAACCCTCCAAAAGGAAACAGTAATATTACTAGAGACCCCTGAAACAGTAGTGGAAACCTCTGCAGTAGGCTCCAATAAATATTGCAGTCTCCCAAAGAATATCATCATTGAATATCTCCTATAAGAAGAAACTATAGTGGAACATATCTGAGTAGACATTTAAAAAATAATATTATAAAGCTAACCAATCAACAAAAGCTAATGTTTAGAGGGTTCATTCTTCCTTGTTTCTGCTTTGTAATTCGCTTCTATTATTTGTTACTTCACAACACGTTGGAGGCATCAACTCTTTCACGATGTTTCTTTTAAAGTCCAGTCTAGGGCTGAAATGTATCTCAGTTGAAGAGCACTTGCCTAGCATGCTCAAGGCTCTGGGTGTGGTGGCTGAATTTGGAGTGTACAGTGCTAGGAATGTGTCTGACTGGTTTGGCACCGCCCTAATCCCAGCAGTCTGAGTAAAGATATGAGGGGCAAAAAGATGCTGTTAAAGTCTCTTGTTGCTTTCACTGTTTTTGCTGCCATGAACTGCCGCCCTTCTGCCACTCTTGGAGTCAGCTGATTATGGACGGAAACTTCCATAAGCTGTAAGCCAAATAAATTTATCTCCTTGTAACTTTAGATGTTGGGTATTTTGTCTTAGCAATGAGAGAAAAGTAGCCAATACACCATGTAATGGATCTGATATAAAAGAAGCTCTAGCAAAGAGGTTGATTGTAGAGAACTTAAAGAATTCAGATAAAAAACATCAGTGGGTGGGTAGACACTTATGTAATTTGGAACAATTAAACCAGTTGGGACCTATTCCTTATTCTGACCTGCTGAAGTCCTTTCCTATCCAATATCCAGTAAAGAAATGGTGCTTGAGTTCAACATAGACTGTGGTGAATTTGGAGCTCAGTAGGAAGGAATAAAAGTCTTTACCATAGTAAATTAATTCTATGTTGTACATCTTTGTTCACATTTGAAGTAAACATGTGTCATGCTGCCAATTGTATGCCATGGTTTTAGTTAGCCTTTTCTTTTTTTGTAATCAAAGATTAATGAGTCTTGATATTGCTTGTCTTTTGTCCTACAGCACCATCTCCTTTCCTATGGATGAGAGCAGAGACACCATGTCAACCACACGCGCATGAGTTTTTAGGTCCCTCCTCAGCCAGGCTTGGTTCAGTAATTTTTTTTTTTTTTTTGGTTTTGGTTGGTTCAGTGCTCTGGAGCATCTTCTGGGAGTGTGAGTGGTCACAGGCTGCAGTGATAAGAAAGAGAGGAAAGTAATAGGGTCACTTGATGCCACATGACCTGACAGAACTATGAGACACTAATCTTCAAAGAGAGAAGTTAGTGATATTTGGAATTCTTCCAAGTTACTTTGTGTTTAAAGAAGGACACATTTCCTGACTCCCAAATAAGCAAAGTAAGGGAGATCAGAATGAGGAACTAATCAAAGAGGCCAGAGGGAATATAAAAAATACATCTTACAAGTTTAAGTTGGAGCTGCTCATCCAACTAGAGGTATAGATCTAATTTTACATGGATGTAGTTGCATATATGTGTCCAGGAGGCTACTCACTGGAATGTACTGTTGTCACCGGAACAAAACCAGCAGTGAAGAAATGACACGGATCATGCGTCTGAAGAGCTGTCTAGATAATTATAAGACAGTCTGCACTATGTTTAGCTGTCATAGTCCAGGATATTCTGCTTTGATATTTGGATCAGAAAATTATTTTTGTTGGACACTGAGGATAGATCTATTTCTCAGGAGCAAAATTAGAAGAACATTTGGTGAGTTCTGTGACAACAGAACAGAATGGTTACATCAGTGCTCTTCGGCCCGTCTTCCCACCCTGTCATGTCTCCTCAAAAGCCAACCGCTGGCGTCTACACATCTTACCTCTGTGGTCTATAGTTTGTCATCTGCGCGGGATCTGTGCCTTTCTTTCTCAACTGCTTGTGTTTCAAGTTGACTCATTTGTCCTTGGATGCTCCCTAAATAGATGTTTTTATTTCTGAACCTCTGTAGGCACCTATCACAGAAAATGTTGGTTCACAGTTGTACTTCATCCTACTTTGTATACTGAGTGTGACTTTAAATGCATATGTTTGCATGTTTGTAGTTATTATAATTATGTGCCTTTCCAATTATAATCTAATTCTTACACACACTGGGAGCAAGTTTGATTTGCTCTGTGTATTATGATAGACGTTACATTCCAGAGTGCCACTAAATCTTTCAAGTCCTTGGAAAGGCTTTCAGAATTCAAGCAGCCCACATGGAAAAATCCAGGGAGATTGAAGAGGGTCAAAACATTTGCTTGGCAGTTTCCCTGAAGGACATTTGCATGTTCTGGTATAATCAGAGTTGAATTAAGAGTAAGGTGGTTATATTGAGACTTTCTTGAATATCTGTTTCCTCCATTACACTTTGTCTGACAGACTTATTAGTCTCTTTATCTTTCTTTGTTATTTTACTGTTTTCTTTCATTAATAATGGAGAATAATTCTTGATTCATGCAAATGAATATTACTATGCAGATAAATGTAGCTGACACTCACTGAATGCTAATTTTATTATTCAGATTTAACACTTGCATAAATTAACTTGTGTTGTTTAAATCTCTTTATACAATTGCTGTGAAATGAATAGCTCTTAAGCTAAAATCATTCTTAGTAACTTTGTTTTTACACTTCTTTATAAATACACCTAGGGAGATTATTTCCTTTTCCTATGTTTTACAAAGGAAGAATTATAAGTAGGAAGTTAACAATGGGAAGATCTGAGTTCATTTGCATGAAATTATTGTTAAGTAGAAAATTGCTATACAAGTATTATAATGTTGAGATTGTATGCAGTACATAATAATTATGTTGTTATACTTTAAATTTTCTGTTATTGGTCAAAGTTGTCAACTTTTTAGAGTAACCTTTGAGGAAAAGTAAGTTGAAGTGGGTGAGAGCAGATGAGTGAGAAATCTTACTGGAGAAGCAGTGAGATGGGGGGGGGTGGGGTTGGCCAGCTGTTTGCTAAACTGTATTTCTCTTTTTCTTACTCACAGAGTGAAGCCATATTCTCAGCCTCTCTGGCACTTAGGTGTGGCCATGTATTGGGGTGCCATCCACTCTAAGGTGTATGGATGCTATAGTTTATCATTTATGTTTCCTCAAAGCCTCATGCGCTTTTGGAGGAGGATTGGATTACGGAAGCTACAGCTGGGTTGCTCTTAGGAGACGGGGTTTGGCCGGGAGAGGTTGGTCATTATGGGTGTGCATGATTTGGAAGGATTTATCCCCCTCCCCGGCTCCTCCCTTCACCCTTTCTGCTTCCTGTTCCCTGCTGTGCTGTCCTGCCTTGGATCCAGTGGGCTATGGACTGTGATTTGAGCTAAAACAGACCTTCCCTCCTCCTAGTGGCAGGTATTGGGTATTGCATTTCAGGAAAGAGAATGGGGCTGGGCCACTCTAGTTTGGTCTTGGCTGATGGAACTCTGACAGGCAGTGACCCAGCCCTTTTCTTCTTCCACCAAACTTGGGGAAGTTAGTGAGGCCCAGCAGCTTTGGAAGACATACATTAGACCCTGGGGAAAGGTAGGACCCTCACACCCTGAACTGCTGCTTGGGTGAAGCCCTTGCTACTCAGGAAAAAGTAATTCAGGCTTTAAAAGAAGGGGAAGTAAATTTCCAATATGTTTGAAGCATTATATAATTTTTCTTGCAGGGGAGATTGCTACTACAGCTAGTGTTAACTATGCAAAAGTTTCTCGGTCATACCTTCTGAAGCTTTTCTATGCTCTTCCTGATCCATCAACACTGCACATGGCCTTAGAAATACCATTATACTTTTAATATGTTTGAAGGACTTTATTGCAATTACACAATTATTATTTATAAGGTTCTGCTTAGTAGGTGACAATAAAAATCAGGAAGTTGTTCAAATGATGTGTAAGGGGACTTAAAAATCTTCCAGATAGAAGGGTGATACATCTTTATTGTAAACACCGCCTCTCAAAAAGAAAAAACAACAAACTTCTTTAGAAGCATGATGCTTTCTTCACTATTGGTTCTGTGTTTGAATTGCACATTTTTTTTTTTTTTGAGACAAGGTCTCACTTTATAGTTCAGGCTAGCCCTGGGCTCACTCTGTAGCGCAGGCAAACCTCAAACTCAGCCATCCTCCTGCCTCTGCCTCCCGAGTGCTGGGATTACAGGCTTGAGCCACCAAGCCCGGCATTTGTGGTATGTGGTACTGATTGCCGGTGAGTGTGAGACACCACACCTGGTATTGTTGGTTGTATGTGGTTACCAAGGATTGAACCAGGGACCTTGCACTTGCTAGGCAGGTGCCTGAACACTGAGCTAAATCTCTGGCCCGAATTGCAGTTTTTAAAAAAAAATAAATTGAGTTTATTGGTACATTATAACCACATTTCTCATTGGCAGTTTGTACCTGTACATAACATATTTTTCCTATTTCCCTACCCTCCCTTCAACTCCATCCCCATATGCATTAGCTTTGCTTCCATTTTTTCCTTTTCACTATCAGTTTTTTTCTTTTCCTTCTTTGCACAGTGTTAATGATATTCAGAAGGCTGCACAAGATTTCCCTCCTTCCCTTCTCCGTCCATAAATCCATAAAGCATGTCACCTAAGCACAGGATGGTCGAGATACAGCTGTTCTGAAATTAACACTTCTTTTCCCATGGAGACCAAGTGTGTTGTCAACGGGGAGCTCACCGCCGTCTGATCACCGGTCGCTCGCAGCGGAGGAGGAGGGCAGACCGCGGAGCGGGCGCAGAACAAGGAACCAATGAGAGACGAGGGGCGGGGAAGCAAAGAAGCCTCCGTGGGTAAGTGAGAGTGAACCACGACTAGAGAAGGGGGAGATTCCCAGGCTTCCTCATCCCCAAGCACGCCGGCGGTGGCGGGGGAGCCGGGGCTCGCACGGAATCGGAGGAGAAGCTGTGGAGGGCGCGGTCACGTCTCCCTTAGGGAGGTGAAGGACTGGGACGCGTATCAGATGAGTGGCACAATGGGATTTGAGTTTGAAAGTGGCCACTCTCTCGGGGGAGACAGGGTTTCCAGAGAGAGGAGGCAAGGGCAGTTTCCTGGTTTCTCATCTGGGTCACCCCTGGGGCAGGGGCTGGACACTTGATGGGGAGAGGGCAGGCCGTTGAGAAACCAGCGGGGAAAGACCGAAGCTCACTTATGGACGGGTTCTGTTTGAACCTACAAGGTAGCTATGTGGCTTGGTTAAGTGTTTACAAATCTACTTTATATGTTTTAGGCAAGTAGGGAAGTAATTGAATTAAGGATCTGGAACTCAAAGTGTAGGTCCTGGCTAAAGATGTTAGAAGGTAACGTACTTTTGGAAATAGTTTCCTTCAAGCGCATTATTTCATGGACAGCAGAAATCATTCCTAGAGGTACATGTTCATATAGAGCTTTGTAGTTCCGTATTGCAAACTGAGAAGCTAAAGATGTGAGATTAACAGTTTAAGATTTCCTGCTACCCTGCAGGTGATGGACCCCCTTGCAAAGGGTTGGTGTAAGTTACCCCTGTGGTGATGGGTAAAGAACAGGACACATATGGCTGGTCCTGAGGGTCATTCTTGTGGTGCCTGCTTGATAGGGTGACTCAGTGAAATTGCTGGGCAAGATGGTGGCACTTGTTATCCTGGTCTTTAGACAAAGCAGCAACACCTGTAAATCACGGGACAACCATCCTGGATACCAGTCCTCATAGCTCCTTTGCCAGTGGGGAAGAAAGGAAAGGGCGGAGAGAGGGCATCCTCTTGTCTGATCCTGGGTAAAGACAGGATGAGCAACAGGATCCTGTCCACTCGGCAATGGCTATAACGTACAGGATGCAAAGACCTGTGTCCATATCTAAAAGTGGAGTACAGAGTGCCCTACCTTCAGATACTAAGTATTAGAGGATAGAATATCACTTTAAGAAAGCAATGACTGTAAGTTGTGGCTATGGGCTCTTTCTTTTCACAGACTTTGATAATTGGGAAATTATTCTACTGCCTATAAGCGAAGAAATGAGCCAGGGAATCCTGTGGGAATTGTGTCTGTCCAGGACTGCAAGAACACACAGCATTTTTGGGGTTCACAGATGTAATCTCAACATGGTAATTGCTCATTATCTGAAGCTGTTTGGAGTGATTTCTATGCACTCATTTTTGTACTATCCAAATAATTTGGAATTTCTAAAATAAAAGTATTGGGATTTTATGAACCTTATTTCATTATTTAAGTGTAAAACTCAGGGGCATATGCAATGAAGAGCCACTGACCTAAGAGCATGAGCTGCAGCCCATTTTACCTAACATTAGCACTGATGCTCACCACCTCGACATTAGCACTGATGCTCACCACCTTGACATTAGCACTGATGTTCACCACCTTGAAGCACCACATTCACATTCTGACTTGGTGGAGAAAGTTTCCCTCAGAAACAAATTGAAGCGCCTTTGAACAGGAGTTACCTAACATCTTTAAAAAGTTTGTATCACTCAGCAAGTGCTACTTTCCTTAGGGTTATGAAATTCACTCGTATTCCACCTGACCATGGTGTCGAGAGACTTTTCAACGCTTAGAGCTTCCTGAGAGAGACTTGTTACTGAGGTATTAGAGACTCCTCACCCTGATTCTATGTGGTAAATCTAGTGCTGATTCACTACCTCCAATGTGAGCCACAGGGAAGAACCATGATATATCAGCAAGTTTTTATATCCTTTGCATTGTCAAGGGACATCTGGAATACAATTTTTCTTGCTTTGTAGAGGAAGTCAGTATATTCTAAAGCAATGAAAACCTATTAGGTTTGCTGCATATTTTCTGTTGTTTTTAAATTCTAATTTTACTAGGAGCAATAGTATTGAATAGTAAAATTGTGATTGTATTACATCTAAGTTTAAGACAACCATTAAGATTAACTCAGCACAGTGACATATGTGCAGCTATATTTATAATGGCACAGTTTGTAATAGCTAAATTTTGGAAACAGTAAAAAAGCCCAACAGTTAGTGACTGGATAAAGAAGATGTGGTTTTAAAAAATATGAAATGAAGTATTACTCAGCCATAAAGGATGATAAACTTGAGTCATTTATAACTAAATGAATGCACCTTGAGGAATCATAAGTGAAATAAATAGGACACATGTGTCTAAATTCCAAATCTTTTATCTAGTATTAGAAACTGAAACTGTGAAGATCAAAAGATAGGATAGATATTGAAAAATGGGAGGAAAATGTTCAAAGGGTAAGGGGAACTGAGGAGGAAGGACAGGAGAGGAGAAAGAAAGAAAGGAAAAAAATTGAAGACAAGGAGAAATGGAAACAAAACTTATGTACATAGGGGAGAGGTTATTATAGGAATGGGAAAAATAAGAATCAAGATATGTCTTGTACAGGTGCAAATTGTCAGTGATAAATGTGATATAAGTTTGACCTAAATGTACAAATAAACTCAATAAATTAAAATAGTTAACTTGGCTCCACTGGATTTCAAATACTTAGTGACTACACAGTGAAAGGCAAGGGGAATGTTAGAGAAAAAACTAAAAACATGTAAAACTTATATTGTAATTTTTAAGGGCATGGACTGATTCTCTTATGAAATATATGAAGGTAGGATGTCCAATTTGGAGAGAATTCTTAGTAGACTCCATCTTATTAAGACTATTAAAAGACAGCTTATCAGTGCAGTCTGAAGTCCCTGAGTATTGGTAGGAGCCAGAACAGGCATGGCTCTCCTAACAAGATGGTTTGGTAAAAACACCACAGAATTAAGAAAGGGAGTAGAAGTATTAAAGTTTAGTATGTCTCAAGTTTTATAGGTACAATAATTACCTGGAGAATTTATACAAAATTATAAATTTAAACAAACTGTCCCCCCCCAAGAGTTTTAGATTTTCCAGGTCTGAGGTGGGACTAGAACTCCTACATTGTTAAAAGTGAGCCTCTTCAAGGGACCATGGGACAGAGAGTCACAGGACTGAGTTAGTTTGTATTAAAAGTTAAATTTCAGTTAGGCCTGGTTGTTTATACCTGTAATGCTAGCACTCTGAGAAGCTGAAGCATAAGGATTTCAAGAACAAGTAAAACAAGAAGAATAAGAGAAAGAAGAAGAAAAAGAAGAGGAGGAAAGGGAAGAAGAGGAAGAATAGGAGGAGGAGGAGGAGGAGGAGGAGGAAGAAGAAGAAGAAGAAGAAGAAGAAGAAGAAGAAGAAGAAGAAGAAGAAGAAGAGGAAATGGAAAGAGAGGAAGAAGAGAAGGAGGATGTTTAACAAACTTGTTAAATCTGCATTCTTTTCAAGCATTTTGTTGAGTTAATGTCATCCTTGAATTCTAAGCAGGAATGACTGACCTGCTTGTGCAGTAAAGCAGAAAAGTTTTATAGCTACCATTTGCTTCAGCTGGACAGAAATATTTGTTTTCCTGGCCACACAGTTATTCCTATTTAGAGGTTGTTAACTTTAAATGCCTTTAATGGAATGATAGGTAACTCAATCGAGTCCCAGAGATATACTTAAGAAAATAGAAAGGAAGATGTCTATTATTCTGAAATATCTATGTTTCATTCAAATTTATTTTATAATCACAAACCAAACAGTAATATAAACATGAAAATCAATATTCATGGTGGTTTTCTCTATGGTGGAGAGTCCTCAGAAAAACTAAGGAATCCCATTTGATTCAGTTATTCCCCTTCTTGAAAGAGTTATATTCCTGAAAAAAATTAAAGAAATCATACAGTGGATCCTCAAGTTACAAGCAACCTAATATAACTGTGTTACTATGACATATCATTCCCACGTTTATAGCATCACAACTGAGAATAGCTAAATCTCAGAAACAGGCTGTGTGTCCATGGACAGGTGAAAAGATAATGAAAATACAGCACTTATATGGAATGGAGTACTACTCTGTCATAAAGAAAGATAAATGGGTCACTTGTGGGAAAATGAATGCACCATGAAACTGTAATGTTGTTTAATAAATCATACACATGAGCTTAAATTACCACATAGTTTCTCTTATATGAGAAACCCAAAGTTTAAATAAATTAAATGGGAAAAAATAGAAGGTAGTAGGAAACAGAAGCCTCCTAGGGAGACCACCCCTCTGAGGGCTGTGGGCTGCTGCTGAGGTCAGGAAGAGCATTATTTTACAGTAGGTTGTGTTTTTCACCTGAGTCAAGCTTAAAGTGTCAAGCTGGTAATTTCCTTTTGCTTCTGTTTTGAAATCTGTCCTATTTGGTGGCATTTTGGCTCATCTTTCAGTGGAGATTTTATCTCTAAAATGGACAAACCCCGACAATCCTGAAATCTATTATTCTCCCAAAATATTAACTAGGGTCATACATTTCTTACATGCATCAAAATGTGCCAACATTTTCAATCGCTTCATTAAGAGGTGAAGTTTTCTTCTCCCTCAATCAGGCACTCAAAATTTTAAAAACGGCTAACGGATGGCAGAATTGTTTGAGGTACAGGGAGTGAACCAAGTCTCTGATCTTTCTGGCACAGGCTGCACCTCACCGGTAGAATTACATGTTTATGGTATGATATAAATAATAAAGAACAGTGGGTGGCAAACCGAGTGGGAGAAGACAGGAGGAGGCCAAGTTTCCTCAGGTCGCGTGCATTATCTGCAGAGCGCCGGGTGCATTGTGGTTTCTGAAGAGCAGGTTTCCATGGCGTTGTTTGCTAATGGACCCTAACTCAAGGGTGAGAAATCTCGCTGTCACTTGCTGTGGTCAGAGAAGGAAGAGATATTTGTCAAACGATCAGGAACACATCCAGCAGTCCACCAAGAGCCCAGTGCGGGATTTATTGGAATCTTCCCCACCAGATACAAGTTGGTTTTAAGCGTATACTGAAATGATAGCAAAGAGTAGGTGGAAGGAGGTGCCACAGGGAAGAGAAGAGGGCAAAGGGGTTGGTTTCAGCGAAGAGCTGGATTTGAATGGTATTTCCTAGCTCGTTTTCTCCGATCTGTGGCACATCTTTCGTATAGCTTCTTGTGTGAATCAGTTCAGGTACTGATTTCAGAGTGCTCAGCTCCTGCTGTCCCTCCTCTTTCTGCTTTCTTTCTATTTCCCTTCAATTTCCTCCCCTTCTTCCTCTCAAAACCTGTCTCTCAAATTTGATAATGGTGTACTGACGTATTTATATGCAAGTAAAGGTAATAATGGAACTAGAAATGACTTTTCTTGAGTCCTTGTGCTTTTTAGCAGTACTAAAACAAGCGCATGGCAGTGTGGCTCATTTTAACATGGTGTCCTCACTTGTCAGAGACTGCTCACGAGACCCACAGTGTGTGAGCCTCACTTTCCTCAGCCGTGGTACCTGGTGGCACCCTCGGTTTCTGTCTTGAGGAGGGAGCCTCTTGCAGAAATCATAGAGGTTTGTGCAGCCTGGTGTGTGATAATTAACAATAATTAGTAATTTTGTAGACTGAATGTCAAAAGCAATTGTAGAGGAGGAGCTGAAAACATTACTTTTCAACTTGTAACCCACATATTCTGCAGGACAAAAATTCTATTAGTTAATTTTTTACACAGGACTCATGAGATAGCATAGGGTTCTAGTTCAGTCACTTTCTATTTTCATTGCTGGTTTTGAGAGTTTGGGACACACTTATTTTTGGTTCCTTTGATTACAATTAAATCTTGTCAGGCTTATGATGTGCTTTTGTCCACAAAAAAGGGTTTGGGACTAATATCAAATTGTCAGAATAAAAGGGTGTGACATTCTGGTAAAGAAAATTCAGAACCTGAAACTTTATATAAAGCAAATGATTGAAAATATGGATATGCATAGTTAGCATACATATTTCACACTATGCAAAGAGAAGTCATGTTATCTCTATTAAGGTTATTTTTATAAATGTTACTAAGTCAGGGGTGTTGCAAGATTTAATTTCACCGAGGAAGTACACAACAAAGGGAAAAAGGCCTAGAAAATTCTAACTAATGAATATCAGTGCATGTCACAAAATCTTTGTCTTTTATTGAAAATAACTCTCTGAAAATAAAAGATAATTTTATAAAGTTCTACATCACAATATTTTGGAATATTCTAGGTGCTAGATTTGTTCCATTTCATACAGTCACCATATTTGACATGAAAATATTTATTTTTCTTGTATAAATGCAAATATATATATATATATTGAGACAGGGTCTTTGTAGTTCAGGCTGGCCCTGAGCTCACTATGTAGCCCAGGTAAACCTGGAACCAAGCAATCCTTCTGCCTCTGCCTCCCAAGTGCTGGGATTACAGGCATGAGCCACCACGCCCGGCACTGTGGTATTTGGCATTGATTGCTGGTGGGCGTGAATCATCATGCCCAACATTGTATGTGGTTACCGGGGATCGAACTCAAGACCTTGCGCCTGTGAGGCAGGTGCTGCTGGAACCACTGAGCTAAATCTCTGGCCCGAAACAGATATGTTTTTGTCCAGGGTTGATAGATGTTTGTTTGCTTGCTTGAAATAATACTATATCTGCCTATCTGTTCATTCACGGCCAAGAGTGACATTGGGCAGTGCCATCTTCTAGGCTGGGTGCTTTTTTTATCAGTGACAAGCTTTGTAAAGTTGTATGCCTACAGGATAAACTCCCAACACAGGAGCACAGCCCTTTCCTCCTCTTTCTCTTTTGTACAGAGTATCTCTAGAATGTCCTGAGAATGTTGGTCCGAACCAGCAAGTCTCTGCTCTGGATCCTGCTAGAACAGGGCATCCTTGGAGGTTTAGCTGACATGTCCTGTTGTTCGTGGGTGGGGAGGGCAGAGCAGAGGGTTGTCAGGGTCCCAACTCCACAGTTCCACAGCAGAAGAGGAAGTTAGAGAGATTTCCTGTATGCCACCTTCCCTTCCACATTTATAACCTTCTCCAGTACTACCAAGGTCCCTGCCCAGAGTGGTAGATCTGTCGAAAATTGTTTTGGTACTAGGAATTGAACTCATGACCTTGTGCTTGGCAGGCAGGCATGGTACTGCTCAGCAACATCCCCAGCCCCAGTCTACTAAAATTGATGAACCTATCATTATAGGGCGTTGCCACTTAAAAGATTATTGGGTTCATGGTCAGTAAAGTTCATTATCTACTTTTTGGGAATCATACCTAAGACATTTTCTCAGGTCTCATTTTCACAGTTGATTTGGTGTTCACCTGTGTATTTGAACCATCGGACTCCAGCTAGATAAGGGGGTGAGCACAGTGGAACTGAGCCCCCTTTCTCCCAGAGAAGGTCTAATTTGTTTTGGACATTTGGTAGAGGATGAATGTAATCCTCTTTTTACAAATATAATAGTAATCTAGAAAGAAATATCACTTTGGAATCTAAGAAAAATATTTAGATTACATTATTAAGAAAAAAATGTCTTTTTTCTCCAACTGGAGCAACACTCACAGAAATATTTGCTATCTGGAACCTCCTCTCTTTCTAAACAGAAACTTAGACACAATATTCTTTTGATCTTTTTTATGTCTACTGTCTAGACTTAACATCATCTCCTACTGATATCCTAGGACTACTATTAACAGAAACCAGTATTTACTGTTTTCTGTAGGGCACACCTTCTGCTAAGCAATCACTCAATTTTCCCCAAGAGTCTCTGAATTAGCAGTATTATTTCATTCTTAAGCAGCATCTAACAAAACAACTCATACCTAGAGAGAGATTTAATACCATCCCAAGATTCAGTTCGGTATAGATAGGCTAAGGTTGAGGTGAGATGTCCCTAGGTAAAACGCCACATTGCTCCTCAGCGTGTTTATTGGCATCTGTGTCCAGTCTCCTGTGTGGGTCTCTGCCAAGCGCTGTCGGAGTGTTTCTGGGCCCCCTCCATAAGAACAGTGGACATGTTATCAGCACGCTCCAGCAGCAGCCACTAGGGATTCCCAACATGTCTCGGAGGAAGTGATGCCGGGTGATCCATACCCCCAACCCCAGTGCTCAAATGAGTTCTTTGGGATTAGTTTAATTGTTTATGACTTTATTTTATGTTTCATTACTGAGGGTCCAGCCTTTTGTCTGGGGCTGATTCAATCCTATTCTTAGAAGATAATTGTAGGGAACAAGAAAGGAGACTTGACTAGAACTCTTGCAGTGAGTCTGAGCCTCCTGTGAGTCATGGCAGCACAAAGTGAATTAATTAATAGATAGAAATAAAACTTTGAGAAGAAGGTAAGCTTTAGACATGGTCAGTGGTGCCCTTGGCAGCAAAGATAAAAGACCCTGAGCTTGTTGAGCCTTTATTCAGTATATCAGGAGTAACAGATGACTCAGAGGGAGCCATGATAATCTTAGAACAATGAAGAATTTATGCAGATGAAGATCCTTGGTCATGAGGAACGTACACTGATTAGGAATTTGTCCCTCCCCAGGATGTCTTCAGCTGGTGTGATTCTGCCCTGAGGCATCACAGCATCATGGGAACATTGAGATTTTAGCTGTGACTGGAGGTGAAAATGGAGTTATGTCTCAACATGCCATAGCTGGTCTATAGGCAGGAAAACTAGGCCTAAACATAATTTTAATTGTGAAATGATCCCCCCCAAATTATATAGAATTGCTTTGGGCAGATAACCTTCCTCAGAATTTTACCTACTGCACTATCATTTCTACCTGAAACATCTCTACTTTTAGCTTGGTTCTGCCTGTGAAAATTATTCTGTCCACCCTGTGGGTAAAGAGCGACACCTGTATTTTGTCAGAGGAGGAATGGAAGTCTTTTAAATGCTGAATTCATTTTATCTAATAAGTGTCATGCTATTCAGAGGTTTTCTTTCTTATTTCAGTGTACATGAGCTTCCTTTCAAAAAATTTCTGCATTTCCTCTAAGGTGTCACATTTATTGGTGCAATTCTCCATGATATCTCATTATTGTACTTTTTAATGTCACACTTCTTCCCCAGTGCCGCGTTGATGAACGCATTCCAGAGGGTCTCTCCGCCCTCCTCCCCACCGCACTCCAACTTTCCTCAGGCTCTGGGCAAAGGACCCTCTTGTGTCTTATGTTCTCTCTTAATATTTCCCATGAGTTCATTGTGAATTCATTGTGAATTCCAGCATCTGGCCTCACTCAGTCAGTGCGAGCAGAAATAACATGCTGGGTATTGTTCTTTTGCCTTTCCAGAGCCATTCTGGACCCACATCACCTCCGCGTGAGTAGACAGTGTGTCACAATGTACAAATCAAGTAAAGTGGGTCGAAAGGTCATGGTCACGTGTTTCCCACTGCTCTCATTCCCCTGAGCTACCTCCGCGGTGGAGAGGGCGGTACTATCGTAGTCAGCCTAGTGCAAGGACTTGCATGACCAAGGCGTGGT
The DNA here is from genome assembly GCA_004025085.1 of Thryonomys swinderianus. NCBI lineage: Eukaryota > Metazoa > Chordata > Mammalia > Rodentia > Thryonomyidae > Thryonomys > Thryonomys swinderianus. The sequence continues at coordinate 37,922 of PVIC010004539.1, forward strand.
GAACGGCACACTCCAGGGTCGGGTGCACATTCACCTGCATTTGGGGAGCCCCTGGGTGGCCTTTGGTCTGCCTTATACTTATGAGACCAAGCAAATATTCTAGCCTATTCTTTCGATGCTCCTAATTTTACTGATCGATACACTTGTGACGTCAGGTATACAGAAGGACATAATCATTCCTCCACGGACCCTTCAGCTCCTAGCTCTATCGCGGGTATTTATTCCACAGCCAGGGTATCTTCTCTCAGTGCGGTAGTTTCCCGGCTGATTGAGGCTTTCCACAGAGCGCCCCGTCTCCTGCGCAGGGGAGCCGCTCCCAACGCCCACATAGCTCTCACCTCTGTAGCTGGGAAGCGCCAGATGCAAAGTGGTCACTGCGCTCTGTGCTGGAGAGCGCTTCTCTCCCCTCTTGTGATTCAGAGTGTGTATTTCTGTCGTAGGTGCTGGATTCTGAGCTCCCCGAAAACAGGGATCCAATCTTTTTCCTCTTTATAACCTCGGGGCGCAGAGCGCTTTGCGTGATGGGACTCAATCCACGGGGGGAGGGGGCTGAGTTCAGAGAACTGCATTCCCGCGGCTTCAGGAGCGGGCAGAGCTGGGATTCAAACCCAGGGCTCTTTCCACTCCCGGGTCTCAGCTCTTATCCGCTGCCTTGCACTGTGTTCCTGTTTCCCAGCCTTTTCACGTTTTTGCTTCGGTACACACAAGTGTGTTTTTGATGTTCCATTTGCCTTTTCGTTTAGGAAATGAATGGTTTCTTAGGAAGATCCTTGGATCTAATTTATAAGTGCATCGATTAGTTTTGTGTTCTTGGTACTGTAAATCAAAACAGCAAAATGAGCTTCAAGAACTGGCCACCCAAAGACAATTTTTAAACGCTTATTCCTACTCCGTTTGTTTTGCGCGGGCTGCGAGAGCGCGGGGAGAGCAGAGGTGCGCGGACAGCTGTGTGGCCCTGGGCGGCCGGCTGCCCAGTCGCGGCCCTGGTCCCGGACGCGCCTCCGGGGCTGGCAGCTGCCACACGTCACTGTGCGCACAGACCCAGCCGGATGTGCTCCCGGATCTTCTTTGGTCTGAAAGGTCAGCTGCTTTTAGCTGTGCACTGGTGGAATACTAATCCGTCCGTATTCAAATGACCTGCTACAGCGCTTATTAAATTGACGGCCTCGTGCCCTGCTTTAATACCGGTGTCGTTGGGAGGCGGGCAGAGGCAGCACTCTGTGCTCAACTGGGCTGTGGCGAGGCAAAGTTCACGCTGGAATCGGGGTTTGGGGCTCCATTTTCTCACTAAATTAGCAGTCAGATGCAGTGTATAATTAATTAGCACAAACCAGGGAAAACTTGTCATTTAATAAGCCTTTTTTATTTCCACATTACACAAACAGTGGGAATTGATCCATTAAGTGGCTGGCTATTACTGCTGTTTAATGTATGTCTGGTTGTTAAATTGAGATGTCTAGGTACACTCGTCCACGGTGGAAGAGTTCTGCGCGGCGTGCTCAGTCTTCGCTGCGATTTTAGGTCAGGTCCCACAGAATCAGTAAGAGCTTCGTTATGGAATTTGAACGGGGCTGGGGCTTGTGTATGGATTTAACGGGATGGTTTTCTATTTGGTCTCAGAAATAAGTTTTCATATTTATCTTCCCATCTCTTAAAGTTCAGCCTCTCTGCTTTTCCCAGGATCCCACATAGTGTTGTTTGCTATAATCTATCTTGACTTTCTCTGATTGTGTAACCCTTGCCTGCAGCCGCCTGAGGCAGATGCTTTCTCTTTGCAGGATTCTGAATAACGTCACTGAGTTTTAGAGTTGGAAGGAGGCTTATGAAATATACAGAACAAGACTGTGGCTGGCCTGCTGGGATATCTGGAAGGGTGCAGGGTCTTACACTAGTCTAAGAGATATTTCAAGAGCTAGATGTTGAAAACAGCGCCCACGCCGACATCTTCTCTGAAAATGCTTCAGGATGGTTTGCATTGTTTGGTGGACTGGTTGTAGGTATGACGTGATTAACACACTCTTGAGAATAAGTGTCGTCATGTCTTACAGGCACAAATGAGAACGTCAAGTGCATTTTCAGTTTTAGTTAATGCAGACAGGAAAGCTAAGAGTCTGAGTATGACATTATTGCAAGAACGGGATAAGTTGCTTGAATAGCCTATGAAGGGCATTTATCATGTGAAGAAATGATTGCATTTGCCAGGGTCAGTTATGTCTCAATGATAATCATAAATTGTCAAGAGTCAGAGACGTTCATTGCAGATATGAAAATGAACCTTAAAAATGTGTATCTAAGGAGAAAGTAATGAGGGGAAAGGATAAATATGATTTAAAAAGAAAAAGAAGACACATGTATATAGGGGGTGGGGGTTGTAGGGTGTAGGGATATGGGTAAAAATGAGAATTAACTTGTGTCATTTACTGGTACAAACTCCCCAATGTTGAGTATGATTGTGAGCTATATATAAAATGTACCAATAAAGATTCAATTAAAAAGAATGTACCTAAAGGCTTCTGAAGACGATCATAAAACCATGATGATGTATCTTTTCCTTTTTTAAATGATTAGACCATGTTAACAGTGCATTTTGATTCTGTTTTTTCATGGGAGTTGGGGCAGGTACACAATACATCTTAATTCTTTTAAAAATTTCCTTTCCCTCCCTTCTGTCTGTTATAAAACATGAAACCTTTCCCCAGGTTACCTGAGGAATACTAAGCCTGAATATTATCAAAATTTACTGCTAAGGATTATTTTCCTTCTGTTATTAGAAAAAATATTTGAGTCTTAGCGTTTTCACTACAATGCACACTGGGGACACCTCAGGCTCGAATTTCGAACAGGAACCTAGTGTGCGATGTGCTAATAGGAAGAGGCAGGGCCTCTGGGTGTATTTATAATGTCCTAAGAGGAGAAGTTAAAGGGCGCTTCCTTGCCCCTTTTCTGCCAGGCAGAATGAAGCAATAGGTGCTGTTCAGAGAGAAACCTTTGCCAGGAACCGCACCTGCTGGCGTCTCCACTTCCAGCGCAGTCAGCTACCTGTTCATGTCCGTTGAAGTGACCCATAATCTACTCTTCAACACAGACAAAGATGGTATGAAGATTTTCTTGTGACTGATGGCTGAAATAAACTGTCCACAGCATAAAATACCATGTTTTGGGGCCCGTTCAGAGTAGTATCATTTTATCTGTCTCCTCTCACTCTGTCCATGGTCTGGTGTCTCTCTGCTTCCCTGTCACCTACATGGAAGGACTCAATTCTGGTCATGTCTACATGGTGCTTTATACTTTTTATTTTTAAAATTTCCCTCAGAATCAATATGATATAATACACAGGTGATATTGATGGACAACTTATTTAGTTGAGTGGACAATTATTTTAAAAAGAAAGAAAACTAGGAAAATACTTCATCACTTGTGCCTAATCCACATAAGGCCAACACGTCATTTACAAAGTGAGCACATACATCATTTTTCATCTGCACTAAGTTTCCCACCTTGCCAGTTTTGTGGACAGTGATTGGCCTTCGTAGCAGGAAAGGTATGTGATCAGCAAACTCACTCATTTGCTTGTCTTAAGTCTCCAGAATTTAAAAGGGGAAGAAGGAAATGTAGACTACAGGACATGGGGAGACAGACTTCATGAAAATGGAGAGAGATCTACGGATAGTGGAGACATCTAAGTACCAGAGAAGAAAACATAAAGCCCATTTATGGAATATATTACAGTGCACAGGAAATTTATATATATAAATTATAATTTAAAATGATACAATTTTGATCACTAAAATCATACAAATATCTCCATTCTTTATTTACTTCAAGATGTTAACAGAGAAATGTCTATATTTTAAGGTATCATACTTCTATTCTCTTATTTCTTTATGGCTACCTTTCGAGTATTTGATTCTCTTTCAAAGACTTATTTCCTAAATAAAGTATTTTAAAATATATTTACTATAGCTTCATCTAGAAAGAGGAATGATTTATGTATGAGAGGACAGAAAATTACTAAACGAATTATATGATAAATCACTAAAATGAAATTTGATATAAACATTATTATGATGTAGAGGAATCCAGACCAATGCAAAAAAAATTAATAACTTGTAAAACTAAGTTACCAAGCAGTAGGCCCCCCCACTGTTAGGTACATGGTAACACCTGGCTTCATGAATGTCTCTGTTCACAAACAAATCGGTTTGCAAACAAAAGTGTTTGGAAAAATTTTGCTTCCATTCAAAAACTCGGCATCAGGTTACAGACATGAACAAGGCCATCTTCCCCATACAAACATAAATGTATTCATCTCCCCCCCAAAATCATAAAAAGAATTAAGTTCATAAACTGAGGTACCACTGTATATCTACATATACTGTATAAACATATAACTACACACATACACACATATAATGTATATTTCTGTCTCTGGATCTACACATGTATAAAAGAAGAGATGAATGGGTAAATAGGTAATAAGATTAAAGTTTTCCTAATTTTCTTTTTCCTTATCTGGAGTTTCTAAATTTTCTAAATGAATCTATGTAGTTTTTTTATTAATACATACAATATGTCATTGTTATCCTGTGACCCCTTAATAATTATTATTATAGAATATTCATTTAATCAAAATGTCTGGTGACTTTATTACAACAGTTTGAATTCTTGGAGAAAGAGTTTCATGAAAAATATGGAGGAAAATGTGCACCCTTTCCTCTCTTCTGTTTAGATATTTTGAATTGGATATATTGAAGGGAGTTAGTCACAGACACGTTCTGCAATAATTATCCAAAAAAAATCAGTCCATTAAGCTTGCTGTCTTGACCTACGTGATGTTTCTATTGAGCATACAGTACTTGAGATAATTCCCATATATGGCACTGAAATCAGCATTAAGGGGTTTTGAATTACAGCTGATGAGCACGGAAGGCTGAAAGGAGACATTAATGTTTTTAAAGTTCTGAATAGTATTTAAATTTCTAAGAGCTGCATTAACAGAAATTCATACTTATCTTCCCCCACACATACGACAACATAAAGAAGAGTAGAAAAGCCAGTGACCACATACGTTGTCTTTTTATACTTTGGCAGGATTTGAAGAAATAATTACTATTGAAATAAAAAATGTACTCCTGACAGCATTTTTTTCTCAGTCATACTAAACTGTGAACAATTGCTTATATTTTATATCCTATTATGACTACATGCAAAATAACAATGTAATGCATTTCATTCTTGTCATTATGGGTGTATTAAACCCAATTGCAAAACTCAGTATATGCATATGTATTTTAGTGCTTCAAAATGATCACAGTAGTTGTAACTTGTTTGATAGTTTGTGGTGTGCAACTTAGACATGCATACGTTCTTGGATTAGGCTGCTTGTTTTACTCCTGTCTGAATTAGTTGAACTATATTTCCATCAAATATCTTTAAGCTGAAGGACAGTGTATGAAAAGTTACCATGAAAAAGATTTTGGAACAATTTCTGAATTCTCCAGTCTTATTCATTATTACAGTCTTGTCTTTAAAGTCCTACGATCAGTAATGTTTGTTTGTTTGTTTAATTGCTCTGCTTGTCTTTTCTATGCTTTTGTTACTATCTTTCCTCTTTTTCAGCTCTTGAAATATGCAGCCTAGTAAGTCATATCCATTTGTAAACACTTGCACAGAAGTCATCAGCCTTTGAAGATAAGATAAAAACATAAATTTTGGACAGTACACATTACTGCTGTAAAACGAAGTTGTTCACATCAAAATTAATGACTGTTACCCATTTTATTTTATTTTTGTTTTTATTTTTTGAGACAGGGTCTCATTTTGTAGTTCAGACTAGCTTGGAGCTCACTATGTAACCCAGGCAAGCCTTGAACTCAGCAATCTTCCTGCCTCTGCTGCCTGAGTGCTGGGATGACAGGCGTGAGCCACCACACCCGGCACTGTGGTATGTGGTTACCGAGATGTAACCAGGGACCTTGTGCTTCCCAGGCAGGTGCCAGAACCACTGAGCTAAATCTCTGACCCCAACCCATTTTATTTTTAAAACTAATGAAAAACTAAAAATTTGTGGAATTATGTATGTATATACATATACAAATTTCTTTTAAACTCATATGCTATTTTAATATATTGTAGAGCAATTGTTTAAAATTTTTATCAATACATGTTTGCAGTACCTCATGACTGCATTCATTGTGGGGAGTTGGTACATGTACATAATGCATCTTAACTCTTTAACTTCCTCCTCCCCTCCTATCTCTTGGTCCCCTTCCAGTATAAAAACGATCAGTATTCCTGTTTCTTATTTTCTGTCTTTCATTTTGCTCTTTCACTTATTTATTATTATTTAGGGATAGGCTCTGTTCTGAGTACTGCAGATAAACAAACATGATAAAACAAAACAGTGTGTTTAAAGTAGCTTGAGGATTTCCATATTAGTCACTGTTTTAAATACGTATAGTAGTTTGGAGTAGACTTCTGAAAACCGTATGTACAGTGAAAGGAAGTAATGGAAGGCAGAGAATTTATATCAGGACACTTTACATATTAATCATCCAGAATGAGATGTAGTAAACTATTTCAAATAACCTTCCAGTTGAAATGATAGGCGTTTTTAGATACACTTGCAGAATTTATTTTATTTTACTAATTGGTGTATTTATCATCCACAGATACACTAGTAAAGCTACACTCTACACGACTGTGCTCTGTTAAGCTTTCTGGTTAATTCTTCTCACATGTTTTCCTGGTGACATTTGAACTTCTTTCATTATATAAAACACGTCTGGAAGGAGACATTGTGAATAACAATCATGGGTGCTAACGTGTTAAAGATTGGGCCCCTGACACAGCCAAATACATTCTGCTTTAAGACAGTGACCTCAGTGAATGCTGCTTTAGGTGACACATAGTTTAAATATGTACAGACAGATCTGTTTGGTCTGCCTGTTTTATATTAGAGTTGGTCAAAGACAAAGAAATCAAATTGTAAACTGTGCCTTTCCTTTTTAATAAAGATAACTATAGTAAGTTATATTTTTCCTCCCATCTGTAAGATTTTCTTTTTTTGTCCAGTATTAAAATATTGAAATAAGTAAATATTTTAAAAAGGCTTATCTAAAATATATGTTAATATGTGCATTATTTTTACATCCATATCATAGGCTGACTAAATTTCTTCGGTGGTATATTTCATAAAGAAGATGCTGATAAGATCTTATTTAAATGGCTTGCTAATACAAGAAGCAGATCATTTTAAATGGACCTTACATCTTTATAGGATGTTAGAAATGAAGACATTACCTCAAAATGTAGGTAATTACTGCCTCCTCTTTTATCAGTGCTCTTTTCTGAGGTATTATCATAAGAGAGCAGTTGAGTGTTAAGCCAGGCCTGAGACTGGCAATAAATCAGTCCAACTGAGTCATCACTGTCCAAGACATCTGAACTACTGAAATGCTGTGGACCCTATGGAGAGTGTGAAATCACTTGACCCCTGGCATTAACCTCTGCTGAATGAGTAGACACCGCTTTCCACATCGAAGAACAAAGCAGAAGACTATTGATTAAACACCACATTCGCTTGGTATTAAATACTGGCTGAATTCACTACTTCCTTCCAGTTCCAGGGGAGAAACCCGCTTGCTGGGTCTCAGGAGAATGGATGTTTGTGATTCAGAGCAATGTTTTTTTCTGCAAAGTACTTTGCACCCACCCCTTCTTTGATCAATAATGAGCGGCCATGATCAGCCATGAGTGTGTCTTGTCAATTCTGACCTGTGTATTTTATCACTTGAGGTGAGAGGTCACAGTACTGTGACGAATATTTCAGTTCTAAGCATGAATTGTTTCCTGACGTCAGTATCTGTTTGAGAAAGCAATTTTTTATTTCCAGTTTATGAATTATTGTTTTGGCAGTTGATTTGTCTGCATTAGTAAAATACATGACTTTTCTACAGTTCTTTAATTTAACCACTTTTTTTTTCAGATGTTGAATTTGAACTTGACATTACAGAAAGTGATAGTAATGAAGGGAACTCAGGATTTATGAGTTATGCTATTTGGGTAAGAAAACATTATAGTTAAGTTTCTCATGTTGATAAAAGTGAAAAGCTTTGCCAGAGAGGGTAGCAGCACATATCAGCATAAACCGAATAAAAGAATTAACTATTTTATAAGTAGTCTTAAGCTAATTATCTTGTGACCCATTGGAAGTACCTGAACCATTGACAATTTGATGGCATCTTTGTGGATCTACTTTATCTAGAAGGGGAATAGGGATTACTGACCACTCAATTCGATTTATGGAACTTATGTTGAATTAAAAAACCTTAGCTGCAAATGAGAAAATTATCTTTATTTTAAATTTAAATGGCTTCCAGGTGTGTAGCTTCACATAACTAAAATGACAATAAGCCAAATAGAGGATGCATGGCCTGTCTTCTCTCAGCTGTGTCTCCCTTTGGACCCAGGCATCACACCTATAAAACCCTTCATAATTGTTTTCATTGCTGAAGATGTTGATGGGCTTGTGTTCAACTTCAAGAAGTCTAGATCAGCTAGTTGTGAGTGTCACGGTTGAACAAAGAGCGTCCCTTGTCTACATAATATTTCCTCTAAGTAAATAATGGTGTGATTCAGTGCATACAGCCCACCATAGCCACAGCTTTGTCTAGTTTTTGAAAGACCATGCTGGGGGCCCAAGGAAAGTTGAGAAAATGAGTCATGATGTTAAACTTAATGGTTAATCCTTTAGGTTCACGGAATCCTATAGGTTTGCAGTCCCAGAGATCTTTCTTTATAACCCACTGAAGCTTTGAAAAAATATTCTGTTTAAACAATATTTGGGTTAGGTATCATATATTTATTTTTTATTATGAAGGACATGTGTATAAAATTTATGTTTCACCATTATCCTGAGCAAAGGTGTGTCATATATGCACATAACCCTGAAATTTACCTCAGCACTTAGGGGAAATTATGTACAATTTATTTGACCAATTTAATGTACTACAAACACCTTGGCTTATACATGCCATTAGACTAAGATAGGTTTTGCATATATTGATATTTTAAGATTATAGTTAATGAAAAATTAACTGGAATTTGTAACTTTGAGGCACCAACTAGATGAGGCACCAACTCACATGTCACCAGAGATTGGATTTGAATACACATGATACATATTACATACCTTCTTAAACTCTTTGGTGTCTATGTAGACTTCCCAGTGGAAATTACTTTTAATACCTTATCATTGAAATACCATTAAATTGTAAATAATTTATTGTAACTGATATGTTGGCATTCCAAGTTCATAATCGGGAGAAAGAAGAGGAAAAAAAGGAAAAAAGAAAAAGAGGAAAAACATGAATTCAATCATAGATTGTCAAAGATATTGGATATTCAACTTGGATACATGCAAAAATAGTTGTATCTAAGTTAACACAGATGAGTGAATTTTTTTTAATACTTAGAAAAAGTAAATTTGTTCCCATGCAGTTTTCTGCTGCATTGAAACCTCTCCAACCTGCTGGATTAGAATATAGCTCGCGAAGTGGAAGGTGAATCTTCCTGCTGTTTAGAGGCCCAAGCTGGCACAACTTCTTCATGAATCTGTGTTGCTACTGTGTTAAAAACAAAGGGGCCTTGAGAAATAGAAAATATGCAAAGGGAAATGCAGTGGAGGAGTCAGTAATGGAGGAGTAAAGAAAAAATGTGATGGTAATATATAAAAAGGGAAACAAAGCTTATGTATTGAGGGGGTAGAGGGTTGTGGGGTGGGTAGGGGAACAGGAAAAAATGAGAATTAAAGTGTGTCAAAGTTGAGTGTGATCACAATGTGTATATGCGATGTACCAATAAAGCTAAAAATTAAAAAAGAAAAAAGGGCCCTTTCTAAATAAGCGAGGCTTGTAGGAAAACTGAGAAAGTTAAAACTGCAAAAGAATTCAACCATAGGTTGATGCTCAGTATGGATCATTTCTGAGAATTGCCCTTACATTTATCTCACAAGTAACAAGAAACTTAAAGAAAAGAATAATGACTTATGTCTGAAACAAACAGCTCTGCAGGTCTCCGTAGCCAGAACGTACCAAAGTCCAGCCTGGTAGAAGTCTTTTTAGTGCTGGTCTTTCTTTCTCTTAAATTAGCAGAAAACTTTGAAATTGACTACACATTGTTAAATCTTCGCTTGGGATCTAGTAAAAGCCCGTATAGTTTATCCTCCACAGTAGAGTTTATCTTTTCACATTTGTCATTCCTCATAAAAGCTATCGACCAGGATTTTTGTGACTTTGACCAACAGAAAACCTTGGCTGACACCCTCCAGGTTGAGACGCGGCCAGCGGAAATGGAAACACCGCGGCTTCGCCCCTGTGGCTGCCACGGCTTCCCTTCCGCCTCGTAGCTCAGGTTCTTTACGGCCCCAAAGGGGTGTCCGGACACAGGGCAGCGCATTTATGTTTTTCCTGACTCACCTGCTTCTTGGAGCTACATCCTAAGGCTGCTGCTTGTGTAAAACGTCTCAGAACCGTGTCTCATGGACCCAGCCAAAACCGTGCCCATGGGTTGGCTTTTCACTAAACTTTACTTGTGAGAACTAACTCTGCTGCTCCCCGTGTGGGGTTTTGATCGACTGTACGTCTTTGGATGGCGCGAAGATCCTGACTCCACAACTGGAGCGCTGCTTTTTGAATGTCTTTAAAAGAAGAGAAGAAAACCGTGTACCCTGGACCACTAGGACCAGGATGAAACCAAGTAATGGCAGGAAGTGCTGAGCTGGTGGTGCTGACCTTCAGAGAATCTTTTCAGTACAGTTCAACAGTTTGAACATGACTTTTCTATATTTTCCCCAAATTTACTTTTTAAAACAATAATCTCCCAAAGGGTAATTTTAATTCATAAATATAGTTTTTTTAATGATGTTATTCACATACTGGTTGGTCTTCTTTTTAAATTTTCATTTTTATTAGTACACTGTACTACATAATGATTCCATTCCTCTTGGGGAATTGGTCCATGTACATGATGCACCTTGATTCTATTTTTTTGTTGTTATTTCTTGGGCAACAAACAAATGTCACTCCCTGGAAATATGGAACTAGGATAGTGGAAGGAAGAAAGGAATAGGAAAGAGAAGGTCTAAAAGGACATCAAAAGTCCATCAGAGAGGGCCGGAGATTTAGCTCAGTGGTTCTGGCGCCTGCCTCACAAGCACAAGGTCCTGAGTTCAATCCCGGTAACCACATACAGTGCTGGGTGTGGTGACTCATGGCTGTCATCCCGGCACTTGGGAGGCAGAGGCATGAGGATTGCTGAGTTCCAGGCTTGCCTGGGCTACATAGTGAGCTCAGGGCCAGCCTGAACTACAAAGCGAGAACCTGTCTCAAAAAAAACAAAAAAACAAGTCCATCAGAGAAAAACAGTAATATAAGGGTGATAGGAATGAGATCTAATACGGAATATTCCTCACTTCTGCTTTTAAACCATTCAGGATCCACTGAGTGGACATATGCAGTTATGCACATAGACAACATGCAGGTAATAGTTTAGACAAATGTATAATACGAGACACTAAACTGGGTGTTTTATGCAGGTACTGCTGGCTTTTGATGCTAATTTTTTACTCCATGCCTCTAATTTCAGGTCACTAGAACAGTGAAATACTTAGCAATATTTACGGTACTCAGTCATTTCTCTCTGTCCACTCTATGCATATAGGTAATTTTCTATAACTAATAGCATATTCTGTTGTAAAGAATGATAATGGAGTGGGTAATTATCATCGAGTTGCTCGGAAGTGGACTTTTGTGTAAGCAAGGGCGGACCTCTTGCCCTACCTTTCAAAGCAGCGTTCCCAGACAGCACAGCATCCTCAGAGGTGCTGAATGGGGCCATGTGTGCTGACCCAGATTATTAGCACATCCATCTAGCCAGCAGCACTATGAAGTGCTTTCTGGTGCACATCTTTTTTTTTTTTTTTTTTTTTTGTGAAAGCATAAACACACAGCTTTAACAAATCTCATAGCTCTGAGTATGAACTATTCCTTGTATACACAATCATGATTTCCTTTCTTCTCCAAGTTCTTAAGTTAGTGATGATAAAATAGGATGGTTAAAAAACCAAATGTTAATATTTCTGATTTCTTTTACATTTTCACAGATCTTTATTTTCGTGCTTTCAAAGTGCTATAGAATTTGTTGAAAAAGAAATACTGCCTGATTGGATAGAAAAACATGCTAGTTGGTAACACATAAAGGCAGATTAAGTGTCTAGCATTATCCCAGGTGAGCAGAATGAATAGGTTGAAAGTTACACAGGAATCAAAACAGTTGCTCTAAGACATTGACCACTGACTCCAAGAATTTCTCTTGAAGCTATAGAGTCATCTGTTGCTCACTAATATACTTGGGTTCTTGTTAAGGGGAGACCTTTTGTACTGTAGTCTGAAATCCATAGTGGACTGAAAAGAGAGATATGAGAATACATGAGATTAAAGTCTTTCTGGGAAAAAACTCTCCCAATGTGGCAGTGACACCTGTCTACTCTTCTCACGTCCAAGCCTACATATTCAGTGTGCTCACATGCCATTTATTTTCTGGTTTGCCAAAGAGTCCCTTGGGCAGTGTGTGCAATGATCACGATCCTCAAGTCTGATTGCCTCATGTTATGAAATTAGGCAATAATGTCACCTCTTCAGAAGTAACGTGCGATTGTGTCCTCCCCGAGTCATAGCAGCGATTCTACAGGTGCTCCTCAGACATGTTCTTATCACGAGTGTAAGTGGAAAGGCATGAATAGTTCCTGGCAAAGAAGTTAGTACAATATATTCAAGGTAAAGTGTTGCCTGATGCTTATCCACACACTGCGAAGGACTGAAGCGCAAAAAAATGCCTTGGGATTTTGTGTGAAAGATGCTATTTGAGATGGGGCAGTTCATGTGTTGGGAGGAAATTCTAACCTCACTGTCCACTGGCCTTCTCTCCACTCTGGTGCTCACTGAGGAGGCCTAGTCCAGGGGTGCAATGCATGTCTCTGCCTAGTGACACTTACTAGAACTGTTTTCTGTGTCCCCTATTCAGCTGTGACCCAAGGAGGTCGGACAGCAGAGAGGGAAAGAGCGATAGGTCTGTCAGTGTGTTCGAAGCCTAATCTCAGAAATTGGATGTTTTTACACAAGTTCAGAATCTTTGAAGGGGATGTGAAACTTCAAACATCAGGGCAAAGAGGACACTGGCCTTTGGGCCCTTCTTAAACATGCAGAGATGGCACAAAAACTTTCTTTTCTTGGTAAAATGTTCCCTGGATTCTTTATCAGTTCTTAGGCCACTGCCAAAAGTCACAAAGTAAAATCTGTACTTTTAAGATACTCTCTTAAGGTATGATAGCTTAGTAGTAGTAAAAAATAAACCGTAAATTAGAAATATATTTAATCTTAATGGGATTTATTACCATGAGCTGCAATTCTCAGTGAAGGTATATTCCTTAAGGCAGTACCAGTGCTGGGCTAGGCTGAGTTGATTGGTCCTCAGTCCTAAGGAACCCTCTGTGGATGCTAATACCAGTTTTGAGCATGGCCATTGCTTGGCCTCAGAGTCCTGCTGCTTGCTTGGAAATTAGCCACGTATTCTTGGGAACAGGAGATGAGAAAAATGACCTTGACTCTGAATCAATAGCCTTTGATCTCAAAACCTTTTGTCTTCCTTTTTGCCAGAGCGACTGGCACAGGACCACTTCCTGTCTGTTAAAAGAGTAAAAAAGACTTGGAACAAGAGAACAGATCTCTACTCAGCCAATTTTGATCTGTAAGTAAAGAATAAAAAAAGAACCATCACTATTTAAAAGTCTAGTACTTCATAGATCAGAGTATACAGGGTTGTGTACTGTAAGATATTACAAACAAAACAGCACAAAGCTCTCTTTAATGAACTTAATCTTACATAATCAAGATGGCATCTCCTAACTGTCCCCTGAGATTCTACTTACAAAAGTGCATTACCTGGTCAGGAATTAAATCTCCTAGAATGAAATCCCGATGGCAGACACATCAGACACTTTTTGGGAAGCAGAATGAGCAAGTCCGGAGGAGAGAGGTCTGACGTGGCTCCCTCCGCAGTATGCAAAGGGACACAAGGCACAGGACAGCTCTACGTGGGTCTCTCTCCCAGCAAATAAACCTACCTAATAATCCATAGTGTTTGTATTTTGGTTCATTTTAAGGGTTCTTGTCTATTTTACTAATACCACCATTTTGTTTTCTCTTTGCTGTGCAGTTCGTAACTTACTGGACTCTATCTTCCAATTTAGATCTCATCTTTAAAGTAAACTTTTTCTTCTTTTGGCCACATGGTAATTAGACATTCATGATTCCATATAGATATCTTTTATTCAGTTTTCATAAAAAAATCTCATTTTTATTCTGAGGTTTACCAAGACAGTACAGAATTTCTTCTCACTAGAACTCTAGTGTGTTCTAATTAACCCGTCTATGTCTTCTGGTACAGTTCTATCGAGGAAATGATGACAGAGGAAGTTTATCATTTGTTCATACAATGTCTGCAGAAAATAGAGTTGAAAACTTTTCCAGTTTCTTTGGAATATGTGTTTATCTAGGCTTTAGGTTAAGTTATAGTTTAATTTTTTTTTTTTTTGAGACAGGGTCTCACTTTGTACGTCAGGCTGGCCCTGAGCTCACTATGTAGCCCAGGCAAGCCTCGAACTCAGCAATCCTCCTGCCTCTCCCTCCCGAGTGCTGGGATGACAGGCGTGAGCCACCACGCCCGGCACTGTGGTATGTGGTACTGATTGCTGGTGGGCGTGAGTCTCCATATCCAGCATTGTATGTGGTCACTGGGGATCGAACTCAGGACCTTGTGCTTGTGAGGCAGGCGCTGGAACCACTGAGCTAACCCTCCAGCCCCATAGTTTAATTTTTAAAAAAAATTTGCTAAAAATATTCTTTCTGTGCCACTGGGTATTGAGGCTGTTTCTCATTACCACAGTGAGTAGCCAAGTGACTAGGAGCTCTGAGAGTGTAGTCTGTTGTCATTGGAGGAAAGTCATGCAAAACAGCTAAGAGAAACCAGTTTGAAATTTATTTTTTTTTTTCTTTTAAAAAAAACACCTAAAAGAATAGATTCTCAGTGTGAATGCTCCACCAGTGAATTAATTTTGTTTGGGTAATGATAAATATTTCAAGAGAAAGATAGGACAAATAATGGGTGTATAATGAACAACATTAATTTTTTCCCTAAGCATAGTTTTTCCAAATGTTGCTTATTTTCTGGTTTACTGTAATTGCTTTTTAGATAAATTTTCAAGATATTAATTTTTCAAATTTAAAATATCCTTAGAGTTCTAATTATATCAGTGAAATAAACAATATCACAATGATCTATTGTACAACTCACAAGAGAAAAAGATTTAAATTTTAATAGTTGGTAATTCTTTTTTGTTTTTTGGAAGCATCTCACTATGTAGTTCAGAGTGGACTTGAACTCACTGTAAAGCCCAGGCTGACCTCAAACAGTGATCCTCCTGCCTCAGCCTCCTAAGAGCTGGGGTTACAGGAATGTGCCCCCTTGCCCAGCCAATTAATTCATTTAACAACTAAGAAGCTGCTGCTATTTGTCAGGTGCTGACCTGACCCTGGAAATTTAACAATGAACCAAATAGACAAAAATTCCTCACAAGGAACTTATGTGACAAGAGGAAGACTGATAAGTAAACTATAAAATATGATATATAATAATAAGTGCTAAGCAGATAAGGCAGGCAGAGGGCAGAGAAAGCATTGGAGAAGGTAAGCTTTTGATACGGTGGCTGACAAGGGTCTAAAGAGTTAGTGTTATGTGAATAAAAACCACAGTGAGCTAGGGTCACAATCGTGTGTGTTTCTTATCAACTCGCTTGTGAGATATATTCTGTCTTATAGGTGTTTTATTGTTTACCTGGCATTATGTAGTGATTGTATTGACTTACTGCTGAACTGTCTTCCTATTTGCACAACTTTAATACATTTAAAAATACCCATGTACTGTTTTTGTTCTTTAGATTCTGTTATCCTTTTATTGGTGGCTGTATAGTTTCAAGGCAGCCGATTAAGTCTTTTAAGAAAAGTAGTATCATTGTCATTGCCCTTGATTTCACAGTATTGAGATATAAGGCAGAATCCTGAAGGTAGTTTTATTTTCCTCTTAAAGGGATGCATGTACCTGGGAGACTGGAGAAGTTCCCTTTCCACCAAGAGAGACAGCCCCTCCCCCTCATCTGCCTGTATTCAACTGTAAGTCTAGGATTTTTAGGCGATGACATTTTTCTTCAATGTTTTATGGTTTTATTAAGCTCTCCAGAACCAGAACTTACCCTCTGCACCTCCCATGTTCAGTTCACAGTGGCGAAGACCAACCAGATTTATGATCTGATTAAGACACTTTGAGGAAGTTATGGTGCATCTGTGTGCAGGCCAGTCTTACCATTTGTCCGGTGGAAGTGGCTGAGGCGTGGAGCACTCCGGCTGCCAACGGGCCTCACTAGAACTGACCCCACCCTGCAGCTACGCTAAGCCCTTCAATTATCTTTATCTCACCACTCACAAAGGCTTTATTAATTTAGATAATTGACTTTAAAAATGATTACTCATTCGTGAAATAAGTGATGTTTTAGATAGGTGGACTCTCTAACAGTGCTGTCTACTTGCCTCTGCCCTGGTAGAAACAGTGACCTTAGTAGCTCATTCCCTTCTATTTGGTCATAGTTCCCTGTGGATGGTCCTGCTGGCCTTGGATTTTGTACAGTTCCACGTTTGGACACCTATGGAGGAGTGGATTGACTTAATCCCAATCTTAGGAGAGCTAAATTGTGTGCTAAAATCTTTGTTTTTCTGCAATGATTCCTTTATGTAGGTGGAGCCCAGAACTCCCAACAGGAAAAATAAGAGAAAGTTCATCGTGTCTACAGACAAGATCATGAATTCAAAGCCACAATCCAATGCATGTTGGGTAGAATTTCGTCCCACTTATACAAAGAAGCTGAAGATGAACAACAGGTCACTCTCAGTTGCTGAGTGCTGGAGGCCGAAGAATGTAGGAAAATAACCTCACCGTGGGGCAGGATCACAGCTGCTGGCTTAGGCCCATTCACAGTTGCTATAATAAAAGTCCCCTTTGGAAAGGGGACATGGGAATCAGTCACCGGTTCCTCCTGAACAGGGCCGGCTGCCGTCTCTGAGCCCAGCAAAGTGCTTGGCCATGCTGTAGGGTCATGTGTAGCTAAGCTTGCCTTGTGTGTGTGTGTGTGTGTGTGTGTGTGTGTGTGTGTGTGTTTGCCTCCTGTCACATGGTTCCTGCCCCACAGCGAGCAGCTTAGTGTTCTGCGTTCCTCCTGAGCCAGGAGGAAGGACCTGACCTTTCCACTTGGTCTTCATCTGTCACAGTTTCCAGTCACTTTTTTCCCTTGTAAAATTATAAAGCTGACCAGACCATTGCATCCTAGAACCTGAATAAATAAAGGTGATAAAGACTTTTAACTAGGGCTGGAGATTGAACTCAGTGGTACCGTGCAAGTGCAAGGTCATAAGTTTGGTCACCAGTACTGCAAAACAAACAAACTTAACTGTTTTGTACATTTCAGCACCTAAATTCCTGTCTCATCGCTTATCTCCAAAACATAACAATTGGATAAAATGGATGGTATCACCCCCGATTTTGTTTAGCTTCTTACAATTTCAAACAAATCTCTCTTTTCAACTCCTAAGTAAATGTCTTGAATACTTTCATATTTTAGGGATAGGACTTCATAAAGAAAATCACCACCACCACCACCACCACCATCATCATCATCAGCGACAACAAAAACCTATTATTTTCCAGAAGTTATTCCCGGCTAAGGTTTGAATGTTTATTCCAACATTCATGTTGGAATTTGATCGCCAGTGTAACACTATCAGAGGAGAGATGTTTGGGTCCTGTGGACTGCATGGCCATTAACGGACTAGTGCTGTCATCCAAGCGGAGGGCTCCTTCTCTAGATCCTTCGGCTCACACCGAGTGAAGATGGAGTCATCCTCCCCTCAGGAAGGCCCCTTTTGCGGAAGAGAATGACCTCACCAAACACGCAGCCTGCTGCTTCTTGTCGTTAGACGTCCCAGCCTGAGCAGCCGTGAGCCAGTAACTTTCCCGACTGTGCCTCAACAGCCCCCAGCTGACGGAGGGGCTCCTCCATCCCATGAGTTCTCCTACTGAGCAAGTTTGGAAGAGGGCAGAGGAGCACGGAAATCAGTGTAGAGCAGGGGCGTGGCTAGATGGAGCCATGTGGGGGAGCTTGGAGTGTCGCACGATTTGTCCTTTATTTGTGCCTTGCTTTTGATAAATATTTCAGTGGGAAGTTTATTCATGTCAACACAAGTCTCTAAAGTTATTTGAGCAGGGAGCAGAGTTTGGAGCTATGTTTTAAACAAAGACTTTTGGCCAAATGGTGAAAGCCAAATGCTAGGATGGGAACATAGGAGGTGAGGGGCTCCGTTCTGAAGGGGAGCATCGGAAATAGAAGAGATATAGAAAACAATGGACTGGGCGAGGATGGGGATTCTGGAAATGGAGAGAAACAGGCGACAGCACATGGTGTAGTGGTTGGATGTCGCCGATGGAGGAAGGGAACGATGCTGGTAAGTTGCCCGAGCCTTAGGGTTTTACTGCCAAGGCGACAATAACTAATGCAACTGTGGTAAACCGGGGCCTGGACAAGTAATGAGTCATATTCTGGAGCTCTGATAAAGTCGTATAGGAAGCAAAGATAAGTCCTAGAAACAATGGAGATCTTGGAGTTGAAGAGACACATTTGTGATTTAAATGACACAAGTGATGTAATAGTGGTTATGAAATTGTTTAGATGACAGAAAAGAGAAGAGATTAAAGTCTATCTGCAATGTGACTATTTAATATTAAGTTCTAAATATCACTTGATGGAAATGTCTGAATTAATGGTGTAACTTAAAAGTACTGGGTCAGGTCCATTATAGGAGTGATTTCCATCCCAGTGAGTTGTCTTTTATTTCACAATAAAGACAAAGGTAAGTCTGTAAGAGCAGCAGTGTGGTGTCATATAGAAGAGAGATGTTCGACAACTATGGAAACCAGTAGGTCTGAACATTAGAGATGCAGTTTCTAAATTTTGGTGGTAAAAAAGGAAAAACAGAAACAATCTTATGTATTTAGGGGTTGAAGGGTTGAAGGGAGGACAGGAGAATAGGAAAATCTAAGAATCAAGACTCATCATGTATAGGTACAAATTCTCAAAGATAAATGTGATCATAATTCCTAAAATGTACCAATAAACTCAATAAAGAAAAAAAATGCAGTTTCTGCTTATTAGTGCCATTCTAAAATTGAAAGGCTTTTCAACAAGTTGTGTGTATATTAAGAATATATGTTTTGAATTAAATAGTTTAAGAAGAAAAACTGGTGAAAAAGTATCTAAATGAAACACATGCTTAAGCCTTTCTCACTGTTATTCTAAAAAAAAAAGTTGCATCTGGACTGAGAATTTTTATTTTACTTTGTGCCTGTGTGATGTGAATTAATAAAATGGATAAATAATCAGCTCTTGAAATTTGCATTACTGGACTAACAAAAGTACACACTGTTCCTGTTTTAAGTACTCTCAGTATCATTTTTCACAGTAGTCTACAGCAAAACAATGAGGCAGCCACTTATTTATGATTGCTCTTAGCTTATGGCATCCTTCTCCATATTTTCCTTCCCACATAGCTCTCTTCTGAAGAACCTATTGGTTTATCTTGTGTCTGTCATTTTTCTTCACATGATTTAAAAATAATGAATTGCTTCACCCCATGCTGATTTATGGTTTTTGCTGATGTAATTAATGTTACGCATCAATTTTCCTTCTTACTTGAGTCATTATAAACTTTTCGTTCATATAACAAAAGATCAACCTCTTGCAGTTCTACAACCTTTGTAAATCTGAAGTGGAACTTTATGAGGTACCAAGTCGCACAGAAATTAGTGCTTCTTAAAAAAATTATACACATCATGTTAAAATTGGCCCAGAAGATTTTACAGCTTTGGACAACTGTAATTTCAGCTAAAGGTAAACTGTTTACAGTTTCTCAAACCAAAACATCTATCCACTGAAAAAGTTAAATGTTTGGTATGAATGCAACTGAACTCAAGAAGATCATGATCAATTTAGCTGAGAAGCAAACATATATATGATTATTTTTGACTTCTTTAAATATGAAAATAATGAATAAAACTGACATCAATCAATTTTGAAATTTTCCAACTTGGGTATATTCCTGATAATTATTTTGAGGGTGCAAGTTCTTTATCTTAATTCCTTATTGTTAGTCATATGATGTGCATATATATTTGAAAGACAATATACAAGAACAAAGAAATCTGTCATACTATATATCAAGCTGTGATGATACAGAAAAAATACTGTGACCCTGACAAAGAATGTTTTGTTGTACTGGTACAAACTTCTCAATGTTGAGTGTGATTGTGAGCTGTATATAAAATGTACCAATAAAAACTTCAATTAGAAACAAGGAATATTTTGTTGGTATTTATTCTTATATATTACTTTGAAATTTAGTGTTTAATTTGCACTTTAAGGAAGAAGTAGTTAATTATTTCTCTGTATTCTTAGATAAAGGAACGGATAGGGCTCAGCATATGACAAAGTTTAAATTATAATATTTCAGAAAAAGCAACAGTGTGGCTTCAAGTGTTGCAAACTTGATTTGAGCATTTTATGGTACTCCAGTCAGCTGCCTATTAAAAGTGTGATCAGGTAGTTTAGACTGTGACTAGCTGTGTCAACAGAAGGAAAGTGGAGGATTAGTCTCTATGGCAACGACAAAGTATCCCTGTTTGTAGACAGACAAATTCTGCTACATCTGAAAGTGACTGACAGGTCTATTCCTTTGCAACTGACCCATAGAAATTAGCAAGTAAAAGTTATTATACTAGGTTGTATTGAAGGGTTCTCAATATCTTAAAGTGCTCTTGTAAGTTTTTCTGCATCATTTGCATGAGAAACCTGGCAGGGATTGTTCTGAGGTTTATATCTATGGTTTGATAGATTCTTTGTGGGGGAGTATTGCTGGTGAGAATAACTTAATTTTCAGCTCTCTGTATGACAGAATTGTTGGAGCATGGATTGAGGGGAAAATACACATCAAAGATCCAAAGCTGAATAATATGCCACATTTCAAAACCACAAGACTTTGTAAGAATATTATAAATATATTTTAAAACTGCTTTCTGGAAAAAACATTTCCCTAATTAAGTAGGAAAAATTATTTCAGGAACAATTTTCATGATTTTTATTGAAGACTATTGGAAGATTGTTTTGAATCCATTTGACTGTTTAGTTTAAAACTGTAAGTCATAATTATTATTGCAAAGAAATAGCTTTCCTCTTCTAACAAAGTACTTGGTATAAAACAAAAGAATTTTGAAGGAATTTTAAAACTGTATTTGAGATCACGTATGCTTTACTTAAAGAAGGAAAAGTTTATTTTCTTGTTGGAGCTTGTTTTTGATTTTAGTAATTGTATAATAATATTTAAAAAATGTTCTTTGATTCCCTTAAAATGGGTAATCATATATCTTCATTGTGCAGTGTGATATATTTATAATTACATATATTAATTGTAACGTCCTATATTTAATATTTTTATATTATATTTCATATTTAAATCTACACATATGTTTCTTTCGAGCTGGAAGCACTAAATACCTGTGACTCTAATGTAAATTTTTATTTCTTGAGGATTCTTTATCTGACAGTATATTTTCTCTGTTTCATATATGCTTAGTTTAATTACTTTTGTGGAGCATAGCCAAAAATATATTCAAAATAAAACATAACTTCAAGTGAAAATGAAGCTAGAAGAAAAAGAGAATTTTAACTCAGGGAATTATTTGTGGTTGCTGAAGTTCACTTAGTTTGAATGTATTAAAAATTTTTTTTATCTTTATTGATACATTGTATGTACACATCATGATCACACTCAATATTGGGAATTTGTACCAGAATATGACACAGTTTAATTCTCATTTTTTCCCATTCCCCTACTTACCCACAACTTCCCACCCCCTAAATACATAAGCTTTATTTCCCTTTTTTATTACCATCACATTTTTCTTTACCCTTCATTATTCATTCCTCTTTTGATTTTTTTTTACTGAATATGAATCAAAATGGAAAACTAGGAAGAACATTTCTTATTTTTAGTATATGTGCTGCCGAAGTGAGCACAGAACATTTCTTATTTTTAAGGAATTTTCTTAGATAGTATGTTTTTTCTTTTAAAGAGGACGTGAATTCAGTCCTTGTCCTCCGTGTCACAGATTTTATTAGGACCCCAGAAGTAGTTCTAATTGAGTAGATCAGCTGCCCCTTCCCTATTCGGATTGTCTCGATATTGGGATATTTGGAACCTCTTCTATTTATTATTCTGATGGATCCATCATACATTGCTATCAACCTTTTCTAGATTTCAGACAGACATCTGGTACAGTCTTTTCTTTAGAATCAGAATGAGAATTACCTGGTAGGTAGTTTTGGAGAAAAATTAAGCATGTAATAAAATCACTATATGTAACTTTGCATTATGTGAGAGTGATTATTAGGGCTTTAAAGAAAATTATTTTTTCCTAAATTTTCAGTATGCTGATTTTTTTTTAACCTAGAAAATAAAATTACTTGGTTCTATATGCATATTAGTATGAGCTCTGGGCTCCGAGAGAGGACCTTGTGTGCGTGTGATATTAAGGCTGTGACTGAACTACAGGTTCCGGTTTCAGGGCTGTTGACAGCTGTCACAGTGTTGCCTTTCAGCTGCTAATTATTATTTTCCAGGGGAATAACCATTAGGAAGAAAATTCTTGTTTCTGTTCTTAACTTCTTTCCAATAAATCCAGGGAAGCCTCATTTTCAAAGCTACCCTTGCTTCCCTTAATACCGGTTCAAAAGTAAAGCAAGTAACACTTGCAAATAAAATACCCAAGTGCTAAGATTCTCCAGGAAAGCTGAGTCTTAGAAATTTCAGCATGAAATTATTTAATGTAATCATCTCCGGTAATTAATTCATGTCCTCTCTAGCAGTTACATCGCTGCCATGCTGTTTGTAAATTTTTATGCCAGATGAATCCAATGTTTGCAGAGTTCTTCAGTCTGTGCGGCTCGCCACACCTTTGCAACATCACCTGCCACGTGACCCTTCGAGGCGGAAGTCTCCGTTCTCGGAACTTGGTCAACTTTCGAGCTTTCATATGACAGCTACACAGAGTGAGTAGGAGAAGATATTGGTAATACTCAAGTTATTGCTATTTTAAATCTCTATGTAACTTGTCATTTTAATAATTTTTAAATCAAAAACAAGAAATTAAAAAAAGTGGAAGTCACGTCTGTTTAGATTTGGTCATGTATAGGAAGACAATTAAACAATTCATTTTTATCAAATTAATTGCAAATAATTTTCTCTGCAAGTGTGTGCCTTCAATGCTGCAAAGCTGTTCACTTCTAGTTGAATCAAATGTGTAATTAAGAATAAAGAATTAAGAAAAAGTAGCATGTATATGAGGGGTGGGAGGGTTGTGGGTGGGTAGGGATATGGGTAAAAATAAGAACGGATTTGTGTCATATACCGGTACAAATTCCCCAATGTTAAGTGTGATTGTGAACTGTACATAAAATGTACCAATAAAGAATTCAATTAAAAATAATAAATATTCAGGTAGCCTTAACTCAGTGGCATTTAAATATGCCAAATATGTAATTTCCATTTTTGATATAATTCAGAAAAAGCAATTTCAATATCAAAGGTCATGTTGCTGTTCCTGTGTCAAGGTCTGGTGGCCGCTGCAGACCATATACTAGTCGTGAAGGTTCTGTAAGTGGAGCCGTCACCATCTGCACAAAGGATGCACCTGAGACACGTGACCCTTCCTAGCTCTGACGATCCCGCCCCACAGTGTGGCCCGGTACACCGAGAGGCCTACGTGGCGCTGGGTGGCCCCCGGCATCCTCTTGAGCTCCCTGAACACAACCTGTGAGTTCGAGGTTGGTGGCTCACCTTAGCCACATCTGCTCCTCGCAATGGCTGGAAAACAAGTCTTTTTTAGTAACACAAAAGATTAAAACGCCTTGGGAGAAGTTAGGCCTTACGTTGGGAACATGCGCCTCCCGCTGCCCCAGGGAACACAGC
>PVIC010004540.1:0-62067 GCA_004025085.1 Thryonomys swinderianus
CATTGTATGTGGTTACCGGGGATCGAACTCAGGACCTTGCGCTTGCGACGCAGGCACCAGAACCAGTGAGCTAAATCTCTGGCCCTTACAATGTTTTCTAAATTTGATATAGACATGAGCAGAACTTGGAAACTACACCACTGACTTCCTTTTCCCATCTCTAACTGGAGAGGGAAGATGAGGTTTATTACAGCTTTGTTACACTTACGCATGGGCTCATTAGTTAATGCAGCTGTGGGGGCAAGGAGGATGGGGAGCCGCCGGTGCAGCTCTGGGCACGCGGGACTGCCGACCCTCCAGCCTCTCTGCAGTCAGCAGTTCTGGCCTGGCTGCGTATAAAGACCAGTGGGACGGCTTTCTAAATGGGCCGTTTTAGTTCCATCCTGGACTCTCTGAATCAGTCTTTCCTCCGGGTTTTGACAGTCCTTGGAGGTTATTTCCCTGCCATACCGTGCGATTCCGAATCTTGTGTTCAGATGTTCTAGACCAGTGCTTTCCAACGACACTTCCCACAGAGACGGAAACGCTCAGGATCTGCACTGTCCACGTGGCACCCGCCAGGCTCTCTAGCTATGGTGTCCCTGAAGTGGGGCCAGGACAGGGAACTGATTTTTCATGATTGTAATTAAGTTCAGATGATAGTGGTGTACGTGCAGGGTTCTAGCTGAGACACAACCGATGCGAAGCAGCAGGTCCAGAGAGCGAGCCTGAGTGTGAACAATGGGGCGAGGGAAAGTTCACAGACAAACGCCTTCTCGAGGCTGAGTTTGTGCCCCATTTGGCACCTGGAACCTGAAGTTTTAATCTCTTGTTACCCCCTAAAACAGTTTTTAAAGGGAGACTGACTAGCTGCTAACTGGATAAAGTGGAAGCACGTGCGTGTGTGTGTGTGTGTGTGTGTGTGTGTGCACAGTGCTCCATTGTAAATTACATATCCAGATTATTCCTGGGTTGGGGTTATTCTGATGAAGGGGGAAAATGTAAAAAGGAAAGGAAGAAATACTCTATGGTGCTGTGCTGTGTAGGATGCACCCTAAGAAACAGCCGTGAACACTGTGAATTTCTATCAATGTCAGGAGTGAGCACAGCGTGGAACCTGTGGGTGACCTGACACGAGCAGGCCGGGAGAGACTGGGGCAAAGAGCGAACCACCGCGCGGACAGGCTCCTCCCGTGCCTGGCAGACGCCCCGCGGGGCCGGGGTCAGGAGCGAGCAGAGGCTGGGGTCCCTGCCCGCCTGAGACGGGGGCCCAGGGAGCGTCGTGCACCTGAAACACGCCGACGAGTCCAGCCGCGCTGCCGTGAGCTAACCTGCTATTGCATACCATGCGCTGCTTCTTAAAGCCGTGACCGCCATTAAGAAGTGCGCTTACGCCAGAAGGAATCACTGTACCTGTCAGATAGCACTACTATGGTAATGATAACACTCATCAGCGGAGGGGCAATTTTGTTCTTATGATATTATAGTGAAGGAAACAAAATGAGAGAAAAGAATTATTCTTCTACATATCTTTTTATATCTAACCACTATAGCTTGTTTAAAATGTAGAGAGGAAGGCAAATTTTACAGTACTGTTAATGGTTCAGTACCACAAATATTATCTAGCTCTGCGAAACATGATGCTTGCTCTATTTTCTTATTTAAAAGGAAAAAATTCCAGAAACCTTTCTGGTCACTGAGGAGTACAGAGGCCTGCGGGCTGGAAGTCCAGGGCTCCCAACACTCAGGAAACACCCTCTCTGCGGGACTCAAGCTGTGTGTGAACGTGACACCAACTGGAACACTGTAAAACACGCGTAAACGCCAATGCAAGCGGCAGGAATAGGGAAAGAGAACCTAAAACCGCAACTTCAAAACCTTCAGGCTTACAAAAAAAACGAGAATCAAACGTGCTGATTAGAATTTTGAAATAACTAATGCTGACATTTGAGTTTACCTTATTTGACTAATATTAAATATTTGTGGTCTCTAAATCAGTCATTGCAACTCTGGGGTTGTTGTGCCCCCCAGAGGCATTTGGCCACCCCTGGGGTACTTCGAGTTGTCCGAAGCTGGGGGGCGAAGGCAGCGTGCTCCCGACAGCCAGCTGACAGGGCTGCTCCTAAGGGTCCAACAATGCACAGGACCCCCAGGAAGACCCACGCAGCCAAAAGGCCGACAGCACTGAGCTTTCAAAAGTTATTTAATAAGTATCATTATTCTTAGGTTATCACAATAATTGGCAATTTTATTAAGAAGGATTCTAAGTGTTTGGATGTCTGATTAATAGTATATTTAAAACTACTTTCATTTATGGTTTCTGGTCAAGGTTTAACTTTTTAACTGACTAAATATATTTTGGTCCAACTGACCAAATATATTTTTAAGACGTTTTGTAGGATAACATAGTAGGGAATATAAAAATGATACCTTCGTGAAAGTTATTCAGTATCAAAATGGACTGGCTGAATGACACCTGTCAGAGCGAAGTTCGGATGGTTGGTGCATAAGCAGCACGTAGTCAGTACACTGTCCTAGTGACGCTGGAGGGAAGCTATTAACTGCTTAAAGGGTCGCTGGAAATTTTTCAGGCTAAAATCATGATACAGCCGTAAAAAACACCTTACCCTGAAGCAGAGCTTCTCTAGTCGGCTCCGGATTACTGGGGGGCTGGGCTGGGACAACAGGAGGCACAAGGGATGGACGCTCTTCTGTCCACTCTGCAAGAAAGAAGAGACGGTTTCTGCCCCTCGCACCACGCAGCTGGTCCACTGCCCCACGAGTCCCCTGCTTCTTAGCT
Organism: Thryonomys swinderianus; assembly: GCA_004025085.1. Taxonomy (NCBI): domain Eukaryota; kingdom Metazoa; phylum Chordata; class Mammalia; order Rodentia; family Thryonomyidae; genus Thryonomys; species Thryonomys swinderianus. The sequence goes on from PVIC010004540.1 coordinate 2,780, forward strand.
GCTCCAAATCAGTGAATGAGGCAGGGGCTTCCTTCAGAAAGAAGCTGCTATCTGACCTCACTTTATTTGAAGGATTATCAGGATATCTCTCTTGTCCGAGATGTTGGGGCGAGAAGTGTAATAGAATCAGTAAGAATTCTGGTCCTTCTGGCTGGAGACTAAAGTGAGATCAAGTAAAGGAGCTTCGGGAAGAACAGTAACCTACGGCGGCACCCTAAGAGACAGCCTTCCCGAGGGCAAGAGCGCCAGGCCTGGTCTGCGGAACTGCCGGTCCTAGGCATCATGAGAGGAAGGTGGGCAGTGTGCCAATGTGCCAATACTGTCTGCGGTCTCTGAGCCCAACGGGAACGCGTGAGCCAGGGGAAGCTGGCACACCCAGTGCGCTGTGGAGAACCAGAAGTGACTTGAGGAAGCCGGTGTGAGCGGGCCGCGGGCATGTGCCACGCAGCCGGCACCCTCAGCTGCACACTCTGCCGCCCAGACCACACTTTCCAGCACCGACAAGCTTCGCCTCCTGAGGAAAATGCATCTCACACGTTCTTTTCCAATAAAAAGACACTAAGAGAACTTCTCAAGTGTCCAATATATACACAATCAGGCAGCAGGTGGCAAAACAGATCCTGCCTGCCAAATCAGCCCATGAGCCAAGAACAGCTTTTACACTTTTAAAAAGTCAAAAAACGAAACGTATTTGTGGCATGTGAAAATAGTATGAAGTACAGATTACAGTATTAGTTTTGCCACCAGAGACGTTGTTCATTTGCATATTATCTACAGACGTTTCCAAACTCCAGTGCAGAGCTCGGCAGGTATGAGAGAGCTGTACGCGTGCCAAGGCCTAGGTTACTTCCCGTTTCCAGAACAGTTCGCCCTTCGTAGTGTCTGGGGTCTGTGTCTGCCAAGCCTGGGTGCTGGGTACAGTTCAGTGACGGTGATGCACACGGCAGCCACGTGCCTGGGTTTCATCCCAAACACCAAAACCGCACATAGTTACTCCATATTCAAATACTACCATTTACATATTATTAAGGGAACACTAAACCTATTATTTTAAAACATCACCGTAAAAATTTAGAAAAATGTATGTATGAATAAATGGATGGGGAAATAATGGTGCAAATATTCACTAAGTGATATGTTATATAGCTAGTAAAAATTACTGGGTAAATCTACATTACTAACTTAAATTTAATGAGAAAAAAATGAGAACTAGTTAATCACATGCACACACATGTATGTGTACATTCACATGATTTCCACTGACATGCAATTTCCACATCCTCAAAATTTTCAGTATAGAGTTTACTTCTGATAATGGGGGTGAGCGTTAGAAAATCAATGTTCTTTACCCATGAACTGTTCTTAATTTCATTAAGTAGGTGAATTAACATGCAACTTTTTAAACAGCACTTAATCCCAGCTCTTTCTGATTATTACATGTAATGTTCCTAAAGTTAAGTGCCGGCCTCAAGCCTGGTAACTCCACTTGAAGAAAAAATGCAGAAATGGAGCTCGGATTTAAAGAATGGTTGCAATGCAAATGCTGCCCAGATGACAGAACTCGCGCATCCCCAGAAGACTTGCTATCTAAAGATGCTCCTTTCTACATTAAAATGGACAGCAGGGTGCGGGAGCCTTTGGATTGAGACCCCTCAGCAGTCAGGGGGGGAGGGGCGCGGGAGTAGGAGCTGCGACACTGCGGCAGAAGCTCTGATTTCTCCCCAGCACAGCCGCTTCTCTGTGTGGTGGACACCTGGATCCTCAAGGCCAGCTACGACCACTTGGGGGTGCCAGTGTTCAGGCTTTGCCTGGCGCTCCAGCTCAGATGTCTCCAGGGGAGGAAGCCAACCTTCTGGTGGCGGCGGCTGCTGCTGATGCTGCTGTTGCTGTTGCTGCGGCTGCTGCTGCTGTTGCTGCTGCTCGAGCTGCTTCTTTCGTTTGGCTTCAAGAACTGGGTTCTCGTACTGTGTCTTCCTGTTGATGTGGCTGGGGAAGAAGGTAATCAGTTTTGACAAGGAACTACACGCCCTGCCCCCCAAACACCTATCAGGCCAAATCCTTTGATGAAAACAGTCACGCAGGTAGACTGATGTGGACTTGGTTACATCAAAAAGCAGTTAAGAAGCGGAAATAAAGGTGTTACCACCTGCTTACATGTACCAAGCAATATGCGATCATTTGGACACATTTTCTAGGAAACCCCTCAGTAAAGCCAGGAGGCAAGACTTATTCTTATTCATACAATGATAGGAGGGATGCATTCTTAGATTCCATGCAGGCCTAAACCCACAGATAAAACTGAACTCTTTATATACATTTTCCTTCATATATAGATCTATGATAAAGTTTATGAGTAGGCACAGGAAGGAATTAACGGCATTAATTTACCAAAGACCTTAGCAATATCAGTACAAGATTATTGTTCTTCCTTATTGAGAACTTTCACTTAAAGGATGCATTTTATGGCATCTCGTTAGCATATGCCCACAGACAGTGTTGCTACTCTTGAGCTTTGGGGCCATAATTAAGTAACTTAAATGAGGGCGACTTAAATACAGGTCCTGCTATAGCACGGCAGTCCAGCTGTTCACCAAGACGGCTAAAGGAAGCATGAAGACGCTGGACACAGCGGTCACTCTTCTCCTAAGCTCGATGAAACGGGTGGTGCAGATTTCATCTCACTACTTAATATGGCATGCAATTTAAACTTTAGACATTACTTACTCCCGGAATTTTTCATGTAATATTTTCAAATAATGCTTGACCTTGGGCAACTAAAATCATGGTAAAACCACAGCCAAGGGACACTACTGACTTCATGGATAAGCAAAGCCAGCTTCTCTGTACTTAATAACTCACTTCCCTAGAATGCAACGAACAGTAAAGAGGCATGCACACTGAGGGCAGTCTGCCCTCAAAGCCCAGAACTGTAGCTAGTGACTGTACCCAAATGTCCAAGGTATCACATGAAATAACGTGGCAAGAAGGGGACAACTGGGTTATTGAAAAGCATTAAAGGGTGTACGTGACAATGTCAGTCACATGCAATGTCACAAGTACTGAGCAACTTCCTATAGTATGTTTGGCTAAAGCATGAACATTCACCAGAGCAGTAAAGTTAAAACAAAAAGGAGCCCGCTAACATCTGTCAACTATCTGATCAAATGACAGGGACAGAGGGTTAAAAGGATAGGCCTTAGGCAAAGAGACTGCAAACACTGCTTCCCTAAGCTCAAGTGATAATGTTCAGATAGTTTAGATGGTTATGTAACTGACAAAGCCAAGGCAAATACACGCAAACACACACGAACATGTGTCGTGTGTGTGTGTGTATGCAAGGTCTCATGTAGTACACAGACATGTAGAGGTATACATAAATATGAAGAACATATGCTATACATGTGCCATACAAGTATACACCTTAACCTTCAAGAACAGTTGGTTACGCATCAAGGCAGCCTTCACCTGCCCTCCCCTTGCACAACGCTACCTGTGCGGCAATGACAATGAACTTAAAGCAGAGGAAAGCTTCTTGTACATCTGTAAGCAATAATTTCCCGGTGTAGAGAAATAGCACCCTTGTTCCCCTGAGGCCTCACAGTGCCAATTCTTGCTGGACAAAGAGGAGGTAATGTCCGTATTGGTAAGCATACTTGCCGTTTTGAACTCACAATTGTTTTTTTTATACTAAGAGACTGGTGGACATTTTATGACTTGGCATTTTTGTATTGTATGTTATTACATGAGACCTTTGTATAAATGACTTTCAACACAGCGCCATGAGACAAAGCAGGCCAATTATCTTCAGCAGGAAGGACTACAATCAGAAATTTGCAAGGAATTTGTTTCTTTCACATGATTTCTTAAAGCAGGTCTTCCTCCTGAAGACACAGCATCACTAGGTGTCTATTCTCCTGCATCCTAGCTTTTCTCATTCCTTCGTCCAACTCGTATTCATTATGTACCTGCCAAACACCAGGACCCTATCTAGCCTTCACAATGCAAGCCACAAAGCCTGTCCTCAGTACGGGTAATAAAAACAGAAATTACCTTTGGATTCACCGAATATTCACTTGTCAATTAAAGTATGCATAAATATTTAAATTTTAAAATTAATATGTTATTTACCTTGTGTCTTATAATAATGATAAATTCTGCTTAGCAAAAATACTCATAACTCTAGAGAGGCAGAAACTCGTGTGTGGGCTACAGATAGGCACTTACTCTACATAGTAGACACCATAGACAGGGTCTTCAATCTTTTCCCAACCAGCAGGCAGTTCTGAAAAACAAAGAACATTCAGAGCAGAAGCGCAGGTTCTGGGGCAGCCAGGGGCTGCCGCCGGCTCAGGGCGGCGGAACGAGAAAGACTCATCAGCTGTCGTTAGGTCCAACTAAAACTTACCCTAACTGAAAGGAGTATGTACTATTTTTGTTTTTCCAGTGTATTTTTTTCTACAAGTGATTCTTTCTCTAGTGATATTTTATTTTAGAAGATGAAACAAATGTAGTCCCAAATGTTATTATTTTTATCAAATCAGATTCAGTAGAAAGTTAAAACTTGCCTTGAATGTCTATTTCCTATCTTAAATATTTATTGCTTTCCATTTTGTTTCCAACCTACCTCCTCACACAAGCAAAAATAGATGGAAATTAATGCTTCACTTCATTTTTCAATACAACTGTGCTTTTTTTGTTTTTCTTGGAAGAAGAACAACTGCATCTTATTTTCTCCTTCTTCCCGAATGTATCGCTACTGTGTAAATAAAATGCCTGAGTAGAAGTGGATTTAAAACCGCACCCCGCGCGGTCTCCTTCCTCCTCCCCTCACGTACGAGGACCGGCCGGGGCTGCCGCCGCCGCCCCCTGCCCACGCGGCTGCTGCCCCTTCATGCGGGAGCCCTGCCGGAACCCGAGCCATGCGCTGCGCTCTGGCCTCGTGAGGCTCTGTATCAAAGGCTAGAGCGGCTTTACCAACTCGGCGATTCTATCAACACGAGGGGTTTCCACACAGGAACCTCCGGGGTGGCCACTGCCCGACAGTCTACTTCACCACAGCCGCGGCCTGTGCTCGGCGCTGCTACAGTGACCCTACAGAGCAACCCCTTCCACCTCGGTTCTAAGGGCGCCCTGGGTGCAGGAGGAGGAAAGCGTGTATGATACTACGCGCCAAAATGAGCCATCACTCCTAGAAGTAACTACTAGGAGCAGGTATCCTACCATCACTTGATCTACACTGATCTGGAAGCAGATTTTTTTCTTATGGTTCTGGGGATTACGTGGCACTGTTTTCACACAATGACCACTTCGTGAGCAGAGGGCTCACAAAGGCCGCTGCCAGTTACAGGCTGAGCTGGGGGCGAATGCGTGTGCAGAAACACACATGCTAATCACTCAAAACTTATGTTTATTCAGACTTGGATGCACATCAAGAGATACTAATTTCATGCTTTTGCTCCACGTTACTTGTTTACAAACAAGGAGACAGGTTTTCCCCACTTTTTTCCGATTAAAAAAACACCCAACAGGTTGTAGAGAAGTCTTTGAATTCAGCAGAAATAAACCTGTAAAAGGCCACACCGGTCCTAATTGCAGTTGAAATAACTTGCCATTTTTACACCCTGAGTCTTTCAGACCATTGCAAATCAAACACCTGGGAGATGGTTTCTCCTTATAAAGTGGAAATTATCATTTAACTGAAAGTGAACCTGAAAAATACTTCCAAAGAATTGGGAAATAGAAAATTTTAAAAATGCACACTGACACACAATCACACATTTGTATGGGGTCGAAGAGGTGTGGGACCAGGAGGCCACCTTGCAGGCTGGGGATTTAACTCAGGGCTCTCAGTGTCTGCCTGGTAAGCACAAGGTTCTGAGTTCGATATCTGGTACTACGTATCTCAAGGCTGGTGTGGTGGCTCACGCCTGTAATCTTAGCACTTGGGAGGCAGAGGCAGGAGGACTGCTGTGAATACAAGGCTTGCCTGTGCTACACAGTGAGTTGAGGGCCACCTTGAACTACAAAGTGAGACCCTGCCTCAAAAACAAACAAAAAAAGAAGCCGCATTGCAATGAGCTGAACCAGACTCCTTTCCAAAGTCTGCGACCTGAATATTTGACCAGACCATCTTTACGTAAATGAGGGGAAAATACTGAGAGTTCAGTTCACTTGATTACAATTTGACAAACAGACACCAGGTGTCTACTCTCTGCCCGGGGACGTGTCAGACACCAGGGACACAAGGTTAAGTGCCGGTGTTAGCTCGGCAGGAAATGCTGCCACGCGGCACGAGCTGCGAGATGAAGCCACTCCTGGCTTCCAGCCGCTGTGTCTCAGGGACTTCATGTTCCAGGGTTCCGAAACGGGGTCGCTCTGCTGGCATTTGTGAACATTTCTAATTTAAATACTTTTGAGATAGAAGAACCACCTCCAGAAATTTTCCAGGTTTTCCAGTTAAATCTCATTTTAAATGGAAAAGATGGATTCCTCACTTCCAGTGTGGTGATTAACTGAATAACAGGAATTAGTCTCCTAAAGCTGAAAATAGAGATGGGTCAATGATTTTAAAAAAGGAAAATGTGTGTCCTAGAATCTGCTATTTTGTGATTTTAAAAAACCCCTGAAATGGCAGAAAATATTTAAACCCATAAAGTGAGCACATTATACTTTTAAACAGAAACACCCTGAGGACCCCAAACAGGCACTCCCATGTCTGAGCATCAGGGCGGACAAGACAAGACCTGCAGCCTGTCACAGCGACTGGAGGGCCGGGACCCTGCTGGCACCACCCTGGCAGAGGCTTTCTCCAGGGCTCCGTGGCATGGGACCAGTCTCCTAACATCTCTGATCCTCCCACATCTTTCTCTGGGTTCCCCTGGACGGTCAGCTATGGGTTCGTTGAGCAGATTCATAAACTACTGAGCACAGCACACGACCCAGAACACACGCTTGCCAGGCAGTAGTTATTCTAGAACCAGGACGGGTGTCCGAGCGGTCCTACGATGAAGGGAGAGTACTGTATGGATGTAGGGCAAGTCCAACAAGCTAGACTCAGTTAATAAAGTCATAAACAAAACGTGCTGGCCACAGGTCAGAGAGTAAGACATTCTCACAAGTTTCCTCTCGGCCCCCAGAAGAGAGTCTTCTCCAGGCCAATTCCCCCATCTTTAAAGCAGGAGGCTAAAAGGCCGCGGGTTCCCAGAGCCCATCCACAGAAGCCACGCAGCCCGGGCTGACCCTGAGACAGCCACTCAGTCAGACCGCTCTGCCTCCTGAGGCGCAGAGTGACTGTGCACGGGGACATGAAAACACCCTGGAAGTTTCCCTTCGTAGCATGGGGGAGGAAAATACAGGACGTTCTTTCTGGGAGTTCTGGCCTCAAACAGAAGCACAACAGCGGTGCCCAGCCCGCTTGTCTCCGCAGCCGCGGCCGCCACGGAGAGCCGTGGTCCAGCAAAGGACGGAAACGCTCGCTTTGCTTCTGGAAGGCCTGGCATGGTCTCTTTCAATTACTTTATCTAATATCACTAAATTGATAAGCTTTTTAGAAACAAATTAGCTCTGAAGTATTCTATTGCACAGATGACCCTCAAGTCACTACTACAGGGACCATGGGGCAGTTGTTAAACATCTTAATCACAGACCCCTTGAGTAGTTACAAATCACTGTGGGCATGGTCATCGCTTATAATCTTCTTAATAAACTTTAAGAAAACCAGAGCTAAATTACTCAAGAAGATCAATATTTCTTCATGTAATACATGCAACCAAACAGAAGCAAAAATTTATACTAACTGCATTTGTTATAAGACAGTCTTAAAAATGCCAAGCTAATTCAATAATGTTAGGTTGATTGCATTCATATTGATGTTAGCCAGGGACTTAACTCAGCGGCACTGCCTCCTGCCTCCTGCCAGTTTGTGAGTCTGGTTCCAGTACCACCAAAAAACAATGATGGGAAGAGCAACGTTTTGCTTAGAAAATATAACTGGTTAACTTCCAGTCAATCAAGGCTTCCATCTGAAAATCAGCTCAACCCTGAATTTTCCCATTTACCCTTCAGTGACTGCATCAGATGCAATCCAAACTAATTTTAGTGTTGTTCAGATCTGAATGGAAAACACTTAATTTAGTGAGAATATAATTCAATATATTTCAATAGCAAAGAAAAATATTTTGGCATCATCTCCAAATGTAAGTTACTTATAAGCTACAATAGCTAATAGCTAGAATAGTTGAGGTTTAATTTATACTGATACATAATCTTCAGAGAGAATGCCACCAGTAAGCATTGCCTATAGTTTCCAAGACATTCACTGTAGGGACAAGGTCAACAACAGGCGTTTCATGGCTTAAAAACAACATGACCACAGGACTTATTATTCAATTAATCCCTGGAAGTTAATTTTAGGGCAACTATTCCTGCAATAAGCTTCCAATGTGTGTGTGTGTGTGTGTGTGTGTGTGTGTGCACGCGTGCATGCACATGCGTGCGTTTTTGCTTTTGGGGAGGTATTACTTATCCAGAGAAACATCCACACTACAGAAACAGAAAAGGGACCCTGAGCCAGGTGACATGAGAGCCCGAGGGACGTGGCCGGCGCCACTTCGGTCTTCCCCAGTCCTCCTTGTGCATGACTTCAACACTTAGTTCATGCCGTTCTAGCCTCAACTCGTGCACACTTCCTCTGCTGATGAGGCGCGCTACGACTGCACGTGCTGCCCGCAGTGGAACCGCGGCCACAGGCTGCCCTGGCACGCACAAACGGGAAGGAAGACCACGACCGAAGGGGTGCGCGTCCAGGAAGCAGAGGCATGCGAGCGAGTCCCAGCACACAGAGCCACACAGGGGACCATGCAGGAGCAGCTGCCGGCGGTTTACCTAGTTCACTGTCCAGCTCCTCGGTGTGGACCCCTTCTTCTCCATAGGAACAGCAGGGATAAGACAGGAAAGAGAGAAAGAAAATTTCAGACACCAGCACCAAGAAGGAAACTCCCCTCCGAAACACAGTAGCAAACACATCGCTTCGTTCTGTCCTTACCTGCGTGTGGCTTATTGCACTGTGTGGCTAGTAAGCTTGGAACCTTAAGATAAAGCACAAGATGCTAAGAGCTGACACTGGCAGAATAATTCTACGGTTCGTTCACTGGCATGTCAAAATAGGATCTGACTGGCTGTAAAAGGTGACAAACGTCTTTGTGGTGTGGGTGCTCTTAAGTAGGAAGTCACATATTACGGACCTTATTTGCAGCAAATAAGGCTGTTAGACCTTTCATTATTAGTCCTTTTAGTCTTTAATAATCCTCTAATCAGGAAGGCACTTACACTAACAATTAAAGCGTTATTTCACTTCCAAGCAGCATAAGACATGGAGGGTGAGGTGAGGTTCAGAGAGTGAGCTGAAGAGTGCACCCTGGGTTTCAAAGGAGAGAGAGACGATTCAGGTCGTGTGATGTTTATGGAAGAAGCGAGGCTCGCAAGCTGCCGGGGAGGAGGCTGGAAAGTGGGACTTTCTGATTTTGCATTTTTTGTATGCAATTTCTAAGTCAAATACAGAAATAGAACGAAAACGTTCTCGGTGATTTCAGCAAACAAAACAAGTCAAAATTCTTTCCCGTCTTGACTTCCGCGTGCTGACGGTAAAATGTTTTAGCATTACCGAGAGGAAAACACAGCCCAGCGCACAGGAGCCTCGCCGTGTGCGAGCTTCCCTGCTCCGAGCACCCGGGGCTTGGAGCTGCCGCACGGCCGGGGCTCGCCCTGAGCAGACTCCAGGCCCTCAGGGGTCCCTGAGAACACGAGGCACTGAGACTTTTAAAAACTGCTCCAAGCACAGGGTAAGAGGGCCAGAACCAGGACTCCACGTGTGCCCCAGGCCAGGAACGGCAGAGGTGAAGAAAAAATTTAGAAGACCAAGTGAATCCGGAGATTCACGGCTTAGAGACGGTTGTGCAGATGCAGACCAAGGAAACTCTTGAGTATGTGAATTTACCTTTAACTGAGATAGGAAACACTTAAGATAGGTTTTTGGGGAGTGAGCATTAGTTTGGGTTCAATCAGACTGAATCTGAAGTCACTCTGAGATATCCACTTGGGTTATCTATCAGGCACATTAAAACAATGGCTTGTAGCTCAGAGGCAACGCTGGAGGGTTCTGGGAGAAGGAAGTGTGGCCACGACCAGAGGGGCAATCAGCACACTGAGAAGCAAAATCTAAGTCCAACTTTTCAATTTGCGAACTAGGAAGCAGACAGCCTTTATAATAAATGAGTATGCTGTTACACCGTTCCACTGCACATGCATACAGAGTCAGAAAGAAATGTAGCATTTGTGACTGGCAGTGTGAGTGTGTTCTCGGTTTGTGTCATGAACAAGAAGAGCAGCTCAGTGGTAACTGGCAATAAAAAATGAAACTGATACTTGTCATAATCTGAGCGTATACCTATGCTGTCTGCGTGTACAGACAGACACACATCGTTTCTACTAGAAAGAATACATGAATTCTAATGTTGAAGGGATAATTACTAAAATGACTACATTTGGTATGAATACTCTAAGGGAAATAACTAACGCAAATGATAGGAATTCGAAGTATTCAAAATTATAAGGTTTGGTAAAAAAAATAGTTGGTAGATCTTCTCGGTACTTTTATTCCACAACCAGTTTCCCTCTGTGAAAGATCTTGCAATCTTCTTTCATCTACAAATGTATATCGATACATTTTTGTGTATTCCCAGTATAATTAATTATACTGGATATTACACAGAGGACTGTCAGAGACTCAACTGCTTTCCAAGTCATGAGTCATCGAAGAAAGATTAAATTCTGCTCCACAGACTTTTATAGCTAAATGGGTTTTACGTTCCGATCCGTGAAAACTGGTCACTAAGTGCCCTCTCTGGACTCTGATAGTCAGCGTGGTGCTTTGTCCCCTGAACACGTGAATATCGGTTATTTACACCTGCCCCTCTCCTTCAGCAATGGGAAAAAACTACCAAAGTGAGGCAAGTACCTCGCCCTTCCTTTCCACTCGGGAGGACAGTCTCTCCTTGAGTCACTCAGATAAACACAAACACACAGTTCTCTGTTCATGTCACGCTGTGTCCAAACCGCAGATAATGGGAGGCTCACCGTGCACTTCGTCCTCAGGCTCAACCATGGACTACAAGGTTCCAACAGTACCGTACGAAAAGTACTGGCTTCCGTTTTCAGACACACCTCATATGCACAGATTCAATTCCTTTTTATAGGGTGAATTAATAAAGGTTTGTCATCTTACAGAAAAAGGTGTATTAATTATATACTAATTTAAATGCCAGAACTCAACGAGCCGCAAAGTAGACCACTTCCCTTTGAATAAGTCCACAGTAAAAAGTGACCTTGGCAGAACATGAGACAGACTTCTGTATGCTACTGAAGAGTGATATACTTATTGTCTTAATTTTTAAAAAAATTTCATTTTGGGCAAGAAATTAAAAACTCTCAAATCTCTGAAATAAACTTTTTCAACAAAAACTCCTTCCGCTAATAACTCTGTCTTCAAAGTAAAAAGAGAGGTGGAGCCTAGACAACATTTCAACCTCTTTCTCAGAAGAATGTGCCCTTCAGACATGACGGCTACAGCCGACATGACGGTGGCCCCACCCCTGGCACAATGTGCTTTCCCTACTCCACACTGGGGAAATGACACAGTAACAAGACATGAAAGCCCAGAAAATTCCTGAAGTTCTCCCGTGACCTCCATGACATAGGCTGGTATGAGTGACGAGGCCATCGATGGTTTCTCCGTCCTAGAGACTCCTGGGCTCTGCTCGAAGTGACAGGACGCAGAGGACGACTTGGACCGAGTCCGGCTGAGCTCAGACTCTCTGCTTGAGACCCGAGCTGGCCCCTGCCTCTGCTTGACCACGAGCCGCGCTCCCGAGAGCCAGGTGGACGCCTTGCGTGGGACTGCCCGTGAAACCCAGCGCGGACACGCTGACCTTGCTACCGGCTCCGAACCTGCACGGCCGGACGAGGCCCCCTCCCCGCATCCCCCACGCTCTCCCCACGTCTCACCATCGTCTTCACACTCTTCGAGAGGCTTCTGCTGCTTGCTCAGGCACCGCGGGTCTAACCAAGATGTTGTCTTTGTGTTATGGCTGCGGTTCAGAAACAAGACAAGACACGTGTTCAGAAAGCAAAGAAAAGGAAAACGACCAACCCCAGAAGAACTTCAGACGCACCCGAACCGACGGCAACCCATACCGGGAGAGAGCCCAGCTGAGGACTTTCCCGGAGAGTGTGAGGGCATTTTCCCCACCAGAGAGAGAATCACTGAATTACTGAAAGCTTACAATGTCACAGCGGCTTTATTTTTGAAAAACGACTTACAAATGACACGCTTGCCTGCACTGGCTACCGCATCTAGGCTTGTCAAGTTAGGGCTCACCTGTGCCAAAGAACAAAGTTTAATTCGATCTAATTTTGGATGCTTCAATTCATCAGGGAGGCTGCCATTTCACCATCACACAACAGGGGCGGGAGGACAGCGTGAAACTACCTCAGTTCACGAGAGGCTCAAACGACAATACCCCTCAGCCAGCAAGCGCCTCCGGGAGGCACCGGGCACACTGCCGGCATCCACAGCCTCCCTCACGAATGGACTCTGAGCTCGATGAGAGCTGGGAGAAATCCCACGTGGCACACAGCTGCCCTGGAGGGCAGGGTCCAGCCCAGAGAGCACCTTCCAGACAGCGGCGGGGCCTCCGACACAGCCAAGGGCGCAGATGCACCCTCGGGAACGCAGCGCTGCCCCTCACCCAAGTTAGGAAAGTCCCAGTGGCTGGCGGTGCACACACTGCTATAGGCCACAATGAAAACAAGTCATTACAGAAAAAAACTCACAAAATTTAGGCCGGGTGTGGTGGCACACACCTGTGACCCCAGCACTCGGGAGGCTGAGGCAGGAGGGGTGCCATGAATTCAATGTCAGCCTGAACACATAGAGAGACCCCATCTCAAAAAAAAAAAAAAGAAAAAAGAAAATTTTAGGCAGTAACTTCAATTCTTTTGCAAACTTGATAAATATGGTATTTGCCAGCATATTTTTAATTTATTGTTTTACTAAAGAAAGAATTTAAGGCATAAGTAACAAACAAAATATACAAATGCATACCTCTTAGCTCAATTATGGTTAAAAAAAGAGAATTAGAAGATAATACTCATTATCACCGCCACTTTTTGGAGACTCGCAACTATTTGCATCTAGGTGTCTTATTATATATATATATATATATATATATATATATATATATATATATATATATATATATATATAAGCTGCAGCTTGATTTTTTTTCTTTTCCCAGTATCAGGAATTGAATTCAGGACCTTGTGCTTGCCGGGCAGACACAGTGCCCCTGAGCTAAATCCCCAGCTGGATTCTTAAAATGACACCGTGGCAGAAGTACTGCCCGTCTGAGCGTCATTACTCCCTGGCTGCCCGATGAGACACTGAGGACGGAGAGGTGAGGACATGTGGCCAGGGACACGCTGGCGGCAGAGCAGAGCCAGAACCAACCCCGGAGGCCAGGGTCCGGACTGCTCTACACCAGCTACTGACACTGGCGACCGTCACGCTGAACGGGATTCTGACAGCGTGCACACACACCTCTGCACGCTGCAGCAGGGACACGAGAGCCGCTAGAAGGGACTGCGGCGCGTGACCTTCGAGCCCCGGCCCTCGAAGCACCGAGAGGAAACTCGTCAGCGACATCCGTGCGAGGCAGCCACACGACCCACCATCGAGACTCCACACGGGCGCACAGCTCGACACAACTGCCCCGCATGCGCACGCCTCGCAGGAAGGCTCCCCTCTCATCTGCCCTCCAGAGCCTCTTCTGGGCCCTGGGTGACCGCAGTTTTCCTTTCCTCTTCTACGACTTTGTCAGCTCAAGAACATCATAACAGCCCAAGCGCAGCACGGAGTAGCTTAGCGCTGGCCTTTTTCACGCAGCACAGTTCTTTCTCATCAGGCCTCCTTGCTTACCAAGGATGACTTGCTCTTTCCACCACTGAGCAGTATTCCATGCGTGGATGTGCCCTGCTAGCCGCAGAAAGGCATCTCTGGTTTTGCACTATCTAAAATAAACTGACAATAAACATTCCCGTACAAGTTTTTGTGTAAATGTAAATGTTCACAGTGCTCTGGGACACACAATCACACGTACGACTCCTGGGCTGAGCAGAAGGGACACCCTCAGCTGTCCAGGGCTTCTTTTCTAGGAGGTCACACAATTCCACACTCCCCGCAGCAGGGCACGACTGACCCCTTTCCTATCTGCCATCATTTACTGCAGTCGTTACTTTTTACTTTGATTCCTGAAAAGGTATATAATGACGTCTCATGCTTTCCATTTGCACTACCCTAAAGATGTTGAGTAATTTTTTATGTGAATATTGGATCTTTACAAATTACCTTTAACAAAATGTGCCTTTAATCCATTTTTTTACTGAATAGTTTATTTTTACTGTTGAGTTTTGAGGGTTCTTTACATATTCTAGACACGAATCCTTTCACAAATGAATTTTATTTTAATGAGGTTGGATTTATCAAATTATTTGGAGAATCATGCTTTCAATGTCAAGCTTAAGAATGTCTGCCTAGGCCTAGATTTCAAAGATTTTCTTTTTGTCTTACATGTTTTATTGCTTTATATTTTACACTCCAGTCTACTGTTTAATTTCTCATGTAGGGTATGAGTCTAGGTTGACACTCATTTATACGCTGGCTGTCTACTTGGTAGGAACCACTTATTTAAGACACTGCCTTTCTTGCCACGAGTTGTGTTCGCGGCTGTGTCCAAACCAGCTGGGCACACTCTGGGTGTACTGCTAGATTTCCCACGGTCCTCCCGACCCTCCGGCCGCCGCCACCATTGGCCCCACCAAGTCTTTACTGCGGCGGCAAAATAACAAGTCTTGATCCTGAGCAAGCTGACTGCTCTGAGCTTCCTTTGTCAAGTGCTTTGGCTGTCGGAGCCCCTTTGCTTTTATGACTGTATATTTTAAATAAACTTGTCTATATCTACAAAGCATCTCACAGACACCTTGACAAGAAAGGCACTAAACCTTTCAGAAGCAGTGACATTTGCGAGCTACTCTAAAGTCTTCCAATCCATTAATAGTCTTTTCATTTATTTAAAGTTTGACTTCTTTCATAAATAGTTTATAACTGACAGTGTACAAAATCCCATTATTAGATTAATAGATAGGTTTTCTTTCTAGCAACTATAAATTGAATTTCAGATATTGGCGTCCAAGTGTTCACTGCTAGTATACATGTGCCTGTCTTCTTTCGTGAAACCTTGCTGAACTTCCTTATAAGATTATTTTGGTAAGGTTAAGTCTCAAATGCACGTACCTTGAGGACATACTCATAAGTGAAATAAATAGGTCACAGATGTGTAAATACTGCATCTTTTCTCTGGTATGAGAAACTGAAAATGTAAACGAGTTCTAGAATGTATGATAAATACTATAAAATAGAAAATATTCAGAGGGAAATGGGGGTTGGATGTAAGTAATGAGGGGAAACAAAAAATTGTGATGGTAAAAAAAGGAAACAAAGCTTCTGTATACGGGGGGGGGTTGTAGGGTGGGTGGGGGAAGGGGAAAAGTGCAAATTGTGTCATATACTGGTACAAATTTTCAATGTTGAGTGTGATCATAGGTACATTCTATGTACCTATTTCACAATTTAAAAAGAAGATTTTTGTGGAGACCTTTAGAATCTTTTTCCTATGTAATCATGCAATCAGCAAAGAGGGAGTTTTACCCCTTTCTTTGCACAGTATATAGATTTTAATCTCCTTATCACCTGATGTAACTAGCTGGTCTCTGGCACTATGTCAGACAGGAGCGGGGACAGCTGACATCTTCGGCTTTTGTCAAACACTCAAGGAAGGTGTTTATTCTTCCGCAACTGAGTATAACACAGGCTGTGGGTTTGCGTATGTGCTTGTTATGAAACCAAGAATTTTTCCCTTTCATTTTTCTGATTTTCATTATGAACAGTTACTTAGTTTCGTAAGCGTTTTCTCTGCCTTACTGTGGGCATTTTTTACGGTGGCCGTACTGATGGCCTTCCTCCTTTTTCCACACACGTGCGTGTGTGGTGCTGAGAGCCACACCCAGGACACCAGCTGACCTGTGAGAGTGCTACCGAGTCGGAGTTATGTCATCACAGAAATCCCCACATTGTCATAAGAATAGTTTAACGCTGCCAAACGCTGTCATGGCTTACGTAAAATTTTCATCTTTTTGGTATTCTTTAGTTTTAGTATCAGGGTAATACCAGCTTCATAAAAATAATTGGGAGATATTCCAGCTCTTCCATTTTTTGGAAAAGACTGCGTACAAATGGTGCATGCCCTCTCCAGGGAAACCAACTGGGCCTAAGATTTTTTTCCCAGGAATCTTGAAATTACAAATCCATTTTACTTAGTTGTTTTAGGGATACTTAATGATCCCATTCATATCAGATGAGTTGTGGTGTTCCTTTCTTCAGGAATTGGCCCGTTTCATCAAAGTTGCCAAAGGTATGTGACCTGTGTGTCTGTGAACAGCACCCCATGACCCTCGGGACGTCTTCAGATTTCTGTTTCATTCTGATGTTGGTGACGCTTCTCAGCTTCTCTTCAAATGTCTTGCTGAACACTCTTCAGCTTCATTGACCTTTTGAAGGACGAGCCATGTGTTTCAACAGTCTTCTCCCTTGGTTTTGTTTCATGGATTTCTGTTGATCTCCTTCCATCTGCTTTTCTAGAGTTTAATTTTCTCTTCTTTTTCTGGGTTCTGGAAATAAGAACTTAAGACTGTTGATTTTAGACTTGACTCTTTTCTAATGTTCAGTGCTTTGAATTTACCTCTGATCATCAGCTTGGCTGCTGCCCACCTATTATTTTGATATGGTTTATTTTCACCTAGTTCAATTTTTTAAAAAATTGTCTTATGATTTTTTTTGACTGATAAGTTTTTTTAAAAATCTTTATTGGTACATTGTATACACACATCATGATCACACTCAATATTGGGAATTTGTACCAGAATATGACACAATTTAATTCTCATTTTTTCCTTTTCCCCTACCCACCCCACAACCTCCCACCCCCTAAGTGTCTGGAGATTTTATGAATTTATCTGCTATTAATAGGCAACTCTTGTTTTTTACTCAATATTTCTAAGATATATTTTTCCATCATTTCACTGTCAACATTGAATACTATATTTCGAATAACATATGATTGGGTCATGGGTTTTAATCTACTTGGTGGACAATCTTTTAACTGCTGTATTTAGTTTACTTCATTTAATCTAATCATTGATAAATTTTATGTCTTAAGTCCTGTACTTTACTTTCTCATTTTCTTTTTCCTATTACACTCATGCATTTTTCCTGTGTGTTACTCAATTTTAGAATCCAATTTTTATTAATCTGCTACACTTCTAAGTGTACCTCTTTGTATAGTTGATCCTGGTTTTATGTACAGACATTACAATGTATACATAATGGCAATCTAGCAATGTCATTCCTCCCCTCGTGTGATGAAAGCATACACTTATAATCCTCTTTCCCCTTTCATTTATAAGAAAAGTGCCTAAAAATAAGCTCTATGCACACTGAAAAAAAAGTGTTAGCTTCAACTTTTAATTTATTCATTTATTTATTTATTTAATAAATTTCTCGGGCTCAAGTTTTTTGCTGTTTATTCTTTTATTTCCCATATGACTTTTAGGTTTTTTTGGGTGGCACCACAGATGAAACTCAGGCCCTTGTGCTTCCAAGACAGGTGCAGTATCACTGAGCTAAATTCCTGGCCCTCAGCCTTTAATTTAGAAAGAGGGAGAGAAGAAAAATGTGTATCTTAACTTGTAACTTTACTTTTTCCACTGTAATATTTTCTACCCTAATGTTCCAAGGTTTCTTTTAGAATCCTCTTTTTGTTTAGGAAATATCCAGGGTTAGGCCTTTGGTCTCACATTTTCAATTTTTCTTCATACAAGAAAACCCTTACTTTTCCTTCATTCTAAGACATATTTTCATTGGGTGGGTGAATTTTTGTCATCTTTTCGCATCTGAAAAGTGCTGTGCTATTTCCCTCTGGCCTCGCCATGTGGGGAGAAATAAGCTGTCCCCTGGATTATTGCATTCACATATATATGGTGTGATTTCTCCTGTTCACTTAAAAAGTTTTTATTTTAGTTTTCAAAAATTTGACTGTGAGGCCTGTTTTCTCTGGGTTTATTTTCTTTGAGTTCACTCAGCTTCTTGAACCTTTGCGTTTCTTTGTCAGCTTTGGAGCATTTTCAGATATTAGTTCTTTAGGAATTCTTCTTCCTGCCAGTCTCACCTACTTGCCCTTCACCTGGGAATCAAGGACAAAGCCCTACCTTTCGTTACTGATCCAAAGTGCTGGTGCTCGGTTCTTCTCCTCAGTCATCTTGCGTTGCTCAGACGGGTAAGTTCTACTTTCCATCCTCAAGCTCCTGGCTCCTCTCCCTTCCGTTCTATCACACGGATGGATAATGGTAACTGACTCTGGAGCTCTCTGACTGTGCTGTTTCCGAGTCCAAACATTTCTCTTTCTTATATCTTCTATTCTTTTCTGAGATTCCATTTGGTTGCTGAAATTTTGTTTTTCCATTTATTTCAAGTATGAATATTATTCAAGTACTATTTATTTCAAGTATTATTGATTATTATCATTAGGTCATAAAAACTGGCAAAGCATTAAGCTCTGCTGCATGAAATATTTTGTAATGGCTCATGTCGATTTGTGTTAGATAATTCTAACGTCTCTGTCATTTTGGTGCCAACATCTGCAATGCTTTTGTTTTCTCACTCAATTTGAGATCTTTCTGGTTCCTGGGACCATGGCTGACCGCTCGGCTTTCCCCGGTGTTCGCGGTATGGCGGTGCAGGATGACGGTCTTATTAAAATCCTCCACTTCGCCGGCTTCCTCGACTCCACCCCAGACAGCAAAGCCAGCGCAACCCGTTACTACTAGCTGGGTCTAACCGGTGCAGATGGGGACACCTGCGCCCGGGAAACGTGACTGCGGCTCCCAGCAGGCCCTGCGGCCACCCGCCCCGAGCGGGAGAGCGCTTCCTGCTGCTCTCCGCCCCGCCTCGCCGGCTCTGGGGGACGGTGGGCTCCCCCGCTGGACGGTGACGAAAGGCCTCTCCAAACCTCTCTGGACAGCACCCTGCTTCCCACAGGCAGGGCGGAGGTCCAGCCTTCCCTTGTGCTGCCCCACAGAATCCAGGTCGGGAAAGGCCAGAGCTGGTTCGGGCTCCCCGTACTGGGTGCCAGAAGCACTCAGAGGGCCAGCCGTGCCCTCGCCCTGACCTTGGCTGATGACTACAGGGTTACTCCGTGCTGTTGCCCAGAACCTGAGAGTACGCAGTAAAATCTCCTGGCTCGTGGACGCACCTTTCCCGGCCCTGGGGCTAGAGACGCAGGCTTCCGTGAACACTTCTGCTACCAGTATCCTCTGCTAGTTCTGGGTTGCTGGCTTCTTTGGCTCCAAGTCTAGGCTGAATGACATAAAAAGAAGACTCTAGGAATGACCCTCTGCCACCTTGCTGACCCTCTAGTTCCACAGCTTTATTTGCTTCTCTTTTCAGTTTTCTTATGTTTGTTTTCTATACAAAAGTCCATGCTTGATTTTTTAAAATGTTCTTTCCAGTATTTTAGATTTTTCTCAAACTGTAAAAACAACACACACACACACACACACACACACACACACATGCACAGCAAGGTAGATCCAATTCTAATGAAATGTAACTTGCTATTCAATGTATGATACTAAAAAATCTGTTTCTCAGAATGAAAGACATCATAAACTAAGTAACCAGGATATATAATCTAAGCTGAAATATAAACGACATGTTTATTTATGTTGTGCCGCTAGGGACTGAACCAGGGTCTAGCCTGTACTAGCCGAGCACTGTGCCTCTGAGCTACACTCTTAACCCCTTCATATCTATGGCACTTGATAGCCTCAAATGGAATCTCACACTTGTCTGAGGACCATTTTGGTACAAATTTTTAAACCTTAAGTTAATGAAACACTGACCTAATGTGCTAAGGGCAAATTAAGTTATAACAGCTGGCAGAGCACTATGTTGTGCTGCAGCTGGCCACAGTCCGGGAGGCGAACAGCTCAGGAACCACTAACACAGACAACTTTCTTTCCTGAGAGGTATTCATCTGGTCTTGGTAAGGAACCTGGTACATTTCTTTCCAGACTCTCTAGTTTCACACATTATTCTGTATCTGTTGTATTTCATTTTCTCAGCACAATTCTTCCTTACCAATGAATACAATTTCAAAGGCATTGTTTTGAAAAGCTAAGCACAAATCCTGAGTTTATACCTGACACACATTTTAACAATATTGAAATAACCATAAATGATGATGAAGAAGAAAGCTGCAACAGGAGTACTAATGAGAGCTCATTACAGTTCATCCCTACTTTACTCTTACCGTCTCCTCTCATTCTCACAACACCCTACACGGCACGTGGGTTTCAGGGACTTCCTCCATCTATGGATTTGGGAAACGGAGATGCGAACTGGAACACTACACTTCCCAGGCCTCACAACGACCGCGAGACGCAGACACCCCGAGTTTTTAGTTGTCAACCACTGTACTGCTCCGCCTCCACCCACGTCTTCAGCACGGATTTTCCATTCACGTGAAGAAGAAACGTGGTCTGTCCCTCCCCCTGGCTGGAACGTGATACCGGGGCTCTCTTTAATTTCTCTCAGCTTTCTCACCAGGCAGCTGCTCAAAGAGGCTGATCTGAAACCCGAGCCTTTCCCTCACTCTCCTGTGTTTAGGAAAACTACAGTTTCTTGTTTTTATTTTTCTTCTAATTACAGAGCACATGTTAAGTATAAAAAGTTCAAAACCCACAGAAGTGGACAATGTGGTTAGAAAATAAATTCCTTAAATAAATTCCTATTTAACTAGATAATCCTACATTCATCCATACAATTATATCTACTTCATCACAGAAACAAATGTCTCTATGTGTGATACTTCATATTTTCTTCTACAACACCTTTTTTCTTACTGTTCACCTAAGAGAAGACCTTCAGTCTATACCAGAGATTTACAGGATGTGATCAGAATACACAGTGAAGGCTTACATTTAAAAAGAATTATTACAGTAAAAGACATAATGTCATTAATTCCCTGAAAACACTCCCACTAGCTTTAAACACATTTATCCCATCACTAAGATGTGCATGTTAAGCCAGAAGCCACCTACTAATAACTTAAGGAAAAAGCCTGACGTTGGGTATGGTGGCACAGCTCTCCTGGGGAGTTGGCAGGGAAATCTCAAGTTTCAACCTGGATTCGGGATGTGAGGAGAACTCTGTCAGACATTTAAGATGGGCGCGTGGGGCTCACGGTGGCCCTAGCGCGAAGGCGCAGCAAACCTAACAGAGCGCTCACACGGTCAGAGACTTGACGTAAGCGTGAAACTATAAAACTTCTTGTAGGCTTGTAGGAAAAAGTCATCATGACTTTGGATTAAGTAATGATTTCTTAGTTATTATAGTGAAAGAAAAAAATACAATGAATTAGATTCCATCAAAACTGAGCATCTCTGCTCCTCAAAAACTATGGTAAAACAATTAAGAATGAGACTCGTAGGAAAGGTAAATTACAAATATGGTAAGGAACTGTATCCAAAATACATGAAGAAATCTTAAAATTTAACAGTAAGCAAATCACAACCCGATTAAGGAAAAGTAAGGAAAGAACTTACAATTTTAATGCTAAATATAGTCTGTGTATTTCAGAACACTCTGTGTGTGTGTGTGTGTGTGTGTGTGTGTGTGTCCTGACTTAGTTGTCCACCTATCTGACCTTTCTGGAGAAATCACTAACTTTATGCTTCTTCAAGCTCTGCTGACTCAGTGATTAGGATGGTATAGCCATACAATTCTCTATAGTCAAACATTTAACAAATAACCTTAGCAGAAAAGGAAAAAATACCTACAGTTAAAGGCTTTCAGAAAAATCTAAAGTATGGTGATTTTTCTAACTAAAAGTAGTCAGCTTGTATTTTGGCTCATTTTATCACTGACATTCACCATGTTTTTAGGTATCACCAGAAAAAGGCCAATTAAATATTTTTAGAAGCACTGTGACTTCTGTTAGGGTCATGTAGAGTAAAATTTCTACTTTTAGGCAAACAATAAAAGTAACAACTGCAGAAGAGCACATGAAGCGTCTCACTTTTGTAAAAACGTATGCATTTACATACACATACTCTGACTCTTACCTGCACATTTGTTTCTGTGACTACGCAAGTCTAATCCACAGAACACTCGGGCTATTCACACCTAGGTTTAGGTAAGGGATTATTTAACGAAGAGAAAAGAACACTATCGGCGGGAGGTCAGGTCTCTCGGATGTGATTTCCACCTCCAGCTGCTGGGGGGGGGAGCAGGAGGGACAGAGACGCGGTACTTTACTCTATAAAGTAGACTTCTCCGTTTTCCGTGTAGGCCATCTCCCAGTTCGCAGGCAGGGGACCCAGGCTGTCCTCTGCGCCCAGAGGTAGGTGCTGAGGGGGCTTCGGGGAGGGGTCCGTGTCGGGAGCAGCAGCGCCGCCACTCTTCGCCTCCGGGAGCGCGGGCTCGTCCTGGTCGCCGGAGTCGGCTGTGCGCAGGGCGTGGGGACAGAGAGGAGGACAGGTGAGCACACAGACACGCGCAGGGCGCGCCGGGGCGCACTCCCCCCGGCCCCGCCCAGCAGTGTGAGGCCCCGGGACCAGTGCTGCACGCTCACGACCTGGCAACTCGAGGAAAAACCCCAGGAACTTGCACCCCCCAGACTCCGAAACTCAGCCACCTTCAAAACACGGTCGGATATATAGAACCCTTCCCATTCACGGTATTCGGCTTCGTGGATCAGGAAAAATAAATCTATGAGGAAAACATGAATACAGAGGCTTTTCCTACTTTGGGGGCAGCACTTTTATATGTTCTTTAAAACTTTTATGGCACACACTGACCAAGATCAAAACTGAAAAATTAAGGTGCGAAGTATTTCAAGGCTTAGACTATGCAGAGGGCTACAATGAGTCGGATGTGAGACTCTTCTGGAAAAGAAGTCTGTCCCTGTGGAAACAAGACGGCTGTCCGGGGGCAGCGCCCCGTGGCTGGACCCAAGCCACCTGGTCCCCAAGCTTCAAGGCCTGCAGCCTCCCCGCCACCTGGAAGCACCGGGGTGACATCACCCGCGTCTACAACACTGCTGACGTTCCGGCCGAGTCTCCATGGAAGCTGAGGATACAAACACCAGCGTCCACGGGGCTTAGAACAGAACACGCGGGGGCGCAGCCATCTTCGGTCTCCCACAGTCACACTCCCGCAGACGCCGCCGACCGCGGGAAGCAGACTGAGAACGCCGAAGCCTGTTTCCAGAGCTGCCTCTCACGGCCGCTCCCAGGGCCGCGCACGGAAGGCAGGCCGCGCCCAGCCCAGGGCGCCGGAGGAGCCGCCTGTGTCCCGAGCCCTAGGCCTGTGCCTGACTGCGGCTTCGCCACCTGCTAAGGACGACCAGGTTCGTGGCCCCGGCGCGCCTCGGTTTCGCCATGGAAAAGGGATGAAAGCCACGCTGAACACACAGCGTGGCTGGCGGGTTAAATGAGCTGCTTCAGGGAGAGCACTCAGAGCAGTGTCTACGTGCAGTCAGAGCCGCTTGTTAGCTGCCGTTCTCCTCCTTGTCACCGTCTTTATCGAGAGTATTACTGATGTTTTCTTTACGACACGGTTAAGCGTCACAGGTAGGCAGAAGGCTGGTTATGACATCAGACCGCGCACCCCGCTGACGTTTGCTTTTCACTGTGGTGGAGCGAAGCAGCTTTACCTTTCTGGACACTTCCACAGCCATGAGCGGGCTGCCAGCCACGGTCATGAGCGGGGACAGGCCCTTCACAAAGCCCGAGGAGGGAGCAGGACCGCCGGGGCGCGCAGCGACAGGCCCCTGGCTACTGTTCTGGTTCCTGGCCGTGGTGAGGCGCGCCGCTCCAGCCTCCCCACGGCTGCACCGCGGGCCGCGGACACCGGCCCAGGGACCAACCTTGGCCTCTGCCCGACCGGAGCGAGGCCCTTCCCCCACGGTGAGTTTCTCAAGTGCCCCGTCCCAGCCGAGAAGCCGAGCACAGCCTCCGAGGAGCGCAGGCCTCAGGTGCACGACGCCATGCCCGCTCGCTCACCGTTAGGCACGGCATCTAAAGGCGGCAAGGAGTTCCGGGAGGCAGGGACCATTCCATTACTAATTTCAATCCAAACTGGACGTGAGGGGAAAGGCCGGGTGCTTTAGGCAGCCTACCACACGCGAGCAGAGAGAGACTGGCTCAGCGCTGCGTACATGCAATCGAGCTAAGAACGAGCTTCTGCCAGGGCCGCCACACCTAGCTCCACGAAGGGAACAACAGCTCGCTCGGCCAGTGTCTAAGGGCTTTGAATTCCCTGGAGAAAAAAATATTACCTCCACAAATGGACATTTTAATTTACCCAAGTGTTTTCATTTAAGTAATTAGCCCGTGTTTTCATTCTGTGTGGGTGTCTAGGTCACTGAGCCATCCGGGCACTGGCCTCACGCTGGGCAGCGGTGCCCTGGGAGTCGGAGGCGCCTCACTGACACTGCCCAGTTGGCCGCTGCCCCGGCTCCAGAAGGCCCTGCTCGGCCGGGACGCAGGACGCGGCTCTCGGCAGTGGGGGCGGGGCGGGGGCGGGGCGCCTGTCCCGCAAGCACTCCAGGAGGTCCCGGACACGTGTGCAAGTGGGTTGAAAACTGCGAACGAACAGGAAACCACGAGCTTCCGGACATGCACACACCCACACGCTGTCTTGGGACTTTGAAGTGACTCGGAGCGCAGGCTGACGTCCAAAAACCCACTTGAAAGGCAACTCTCACATTGGACATGCATTTAGATTCACCTACACCTCTCACTGTGCAAAACTAATCACACAGTTGGGGCTTCTCAGGGCTGAGGAAACTGATGAAAAACAAACAGCACAGCAGGTGTGCGTGCAGCTGTGGAGCCCGGCTTTCCAGGGCGGGCGGTGTTTCCGACGCTCACCGGGGCTTGCTGCTTGTTACTGGCGGACTGCGTGACCCCGCGAGCGCCGGAAGGAACGCGCCTTCGCGCCGCAAGGCAGAGACGTCGGCCCTCCTAAGCGCTAGCGTCAGCACTCAGCACAGCGCCCTGCCGCTGCGACCGTGGGCCTCAGCAAGCGAATGTCCAACCGGGGACACTAGGACACGGGCCTAGAAATCTGGTTAAATGACGCTGACACCTTTTGGAGGTGATTAACGGATAAATCAAACTAGCTTTAGTTGCGGTAGCTTATTACATAGTTCCCAAGCTGTCCATAACGAGCAACATATTTTTAGAAAAGCTTTTGTTTGTTCGCATACATGTGTGCTTTTGTGAACACTACAATTCTGCCTTTTTTAAACACACACAAGCAGTGTCCCCTTTTAGGTCCATACACTGGGTCACCCCGTAGGGGACTGTCCTGTCTACCGTCCACCGTCACCCTCGGGGAGTGTCCCTGCGCTGCTCAGCTCCAGCCCCGCCGACGCTGAAGAGGGGCGGCCTTCCAGGTGTGCTTGACCCCGAGGCCTGTGGGTCCTGTCCACAGGCAACGCCAGTGTCCAGACGTGCCAACGAAATGCCTTGCAAAGATACAAGCAAAGGCAGCAAAGTGATTTCAACTGCATATTACTTCAAATATTCTGGTAAGTATTATTTTAATATGTCCACAGTATTTCTTTAGTTGAATGTGATTCCCAGGTCTTTATCATAGCAGGCTCAACCAGACCTCATCACACTTCTGCTAAGCAAGGCTCAAAGTAGAAGGTGGACTTAACATTGTTCAAAGTACAAACCCCTTTGGCACAACATGTCTTAAACACAGACTGCGGATTAGGTGTGTTGATTCCTGGAAAGAATGAGTATCAGTATACGACACGTCATCAGTGTGATAGTTTTAGTCTTTTTAGGAGGGAATGGAAGCTGCTTGAATTTTTGTTTTGTGCAGAAACTAATGTTCAAATGAGTTCAGCCATAACGGCATGGTCTGACACACTGTGCTTAGAAGCCAGAATGTCGAGCAGGGATGCTATGAGGCCAGGGTGTCTGAGGCACAGCTTCTAGAGACAAAACCCCCCAGCAGTCAGCAACGGGAGACCAGTCATGACCTGGAGTCAGCTCTCCCTGCTTTGTTGCTTTCTGCCGAGAAGCGTACACTCACTATAGCACTGGACACAGGGAGCCCACTCAACTGCACCTTTCCACCAAGTCTTCTCTGGCCGCAATCACATCTGTATTTTAGGTTATACAATGATGTTACTCTCATTTATTGAGCCATCAAAACATGACAGCACTAGATTTTTAAAAAGAACTGTTCACACTTTTTGAGAATCTGTTTTAATTTTGGTGAAGGCTAGTATGAGTGGATGAAATAGTCTTAAGGGATGAAGTCAGTGGATTCTACTAAGATGGACACAAAAGTGGTTAATTTCTTCTAGATACTGTAACAACAGAGCCACCGGTATAACACGTTCTTGACAAAACGGACATTTGCATGGACCCCAATTCTGCAGTTATTAGGAGAAATGTAAAGCTGATTTAATTCTAGCCCGTCACTCACTTTACAGGCGGGTGAGATCAGACAAACTATTCATGAAAAGATGAATACCAAGCGCTGCACCAGGGCACCAAACACAGCCTCTCCTCCTCTGCCCAGCTGTGCTACTGCTATGGTGATAAAGTCATCAAAGTACTTTGTAATTGTCATCTTAACAAATTTTGGGCTTTCAGTGTGGTTAACAGATTTTGCAGAACTTCAGAGAAACCCATACAGGCTATAGAGAGCATTCAGCAATAAAGTTTTTTTCTTGAACAGTCTATTAAATTTGGCGATACTGGGGGAAATGGGGGTTTAGTAATTTCCCCACTCTCTGCAGCTTAATCTACGCAATTAATGACAAAAGTGGTAATATGAGAAAAGGACAATATGAAGGAGTATCGGCTAAAATTGGAAAAGCTATTCACAGTTGCAACTCTAAGTATCTAGAAAAGTTAAATATTAGGACAATAGAAGAAACAAGGTGGCACATTACAGACTGGTGTAACTCAGAGTCTATGGGCAGCTACTATAGTCCCGGTGGCCACACAAGGCCAGATCCTGGTTCAGCAGAAAACAGGCCCGAGCGGCCTCTGAGTCACCGCCTCGCCCGACAGCGCCGCCTCTGCACGGCGCCCCTGCAGCCAGGCAATGCCCGCGCTAGCGACCTTATCCGGAGGCCTGTTCTTAGAAATCCCTGCCGTGACCGTCTGAGCGGGAGGCACACAGCTGTGAACGCAGACTCAGCCGTACAACACAATCAGATGCATATACCACGCAACAAATGCACGCGCAAGATCAATTCTTACAGTGTTTCCTTTTCCATTTTTACCCCGTTAAGGATATTTAGTCAAATCTGCACAAGTTACCTGAACACATGATTTAGTTCCTCTGTATTACCTTACAAAAGTGTGAGAAAAGGGAATGCTGCTAGCCCTCTACACAGCATCAGATGACATTAAACTGATAAATCTCATATTTCACTTCGTGGTAATCAGCCATAATTATGGGCATAAGATGTTTCAAGTCCCAAAAAAAGCCCCAAAAAATCAAAATTAAAAAACTTTGATATATGTTTTTGAAAATAAACCAAGCTAATGATTCTTGAGTTCTTTTCTTATATGCATAACCGCATCTTCTTTAAAATATATGGGTGTGGGCTGGAGATTTAGCTCAGTGGTTCAGGCACCTGCCTAGCAAGAGCAAGGTCCCTGGTTTGATCCCAGGTAACTATATACAATACCGGGTGTGGTGACTCACACCCACCAGCAATCAGCACTGCACCCCACAGTGCTGGGCATGGTGGCTCAGGCCTGTCATCCCAGCACTCAGGAGGCAGAGGCAGGAGGATTGCTGAGTTCCAGGCTTGCCTGGGCTACATAGTGAGCTCAAGGCCAGCCTGAACTACAAAGTGAGACCCTGTCTCCAAAAAAAGAAAATTGGGGGCCGGAAATTTAGCTCAGTGGATCCGGCGCCTGCCGTGCAGGCACAAGGTCCTGAGTTCTATCCTGGTAACCACATATAAGGCTGAGCACGGAGACTCACACCCACCAGCCATCAGTACCATATACCACAGTGCTGGGCGCAGTGGCTCACACCTGTCATCCTAGCACTCGGGAGGCAGAGGCAGGAGGATTGCTGAGTCCCAGGCTTGCCTGAACTACATAGTGAGCTCAGGGCCAGCCTGAACTACAAAGTGAGACCCTGTCTCAAAAAAAAAAAAAAAGAAAATTGGGTGAAGTTAAAAGGTTTCTGAGCAGAGCATGCTGAGTGGCTGGAGGGCAGGACCGCTCTCCTGCCAGCAGGGTCGGCCTGAATTCTGGGGACTGCAGATTCCTCCCCAGAACAGCAGCCTTCTCCTCCCTCTGCGCCCTCCCCTGCCGTGAGCCACATCCACACAGGTCTGGCCTTTACCTGTGAAGCTGCTGTTCATTTCAGGGACATCATCTTCCTCCTCGTTCTCTGCGTGGACTACGCCAGCATTCTGCATATCATTGTAGGACTTGGTTCGCTTTGGGGTCGACTGCCTGGAGCCAGACTGGAGGCTGCGCGAGGCATCCGTCGTGATCACTCTTCCACTGACTGGCTGGCTGGGAGGTTTGGGTGTCCCATAGTAGTTTCCTAGGTGATGGAGAGACACATTTGCATGTTTCAAAAAAGAAGACTTTGGTTTTTTTCTTTAAGAATAAACGTCCAAATCTCAGTATAGTTTTAAAAAATAGAACTGGAAAACCAGAGTACACTTTATTTCATTTCTATAACGGATTAGCAAAGATGTCTTTGCCATCCAGATATATACGGTGATTACAGAGGCAAAGAGGAAAGCTGCAGTGTTTCAGTGCAAAGAATCTGCTAGAGCTAAAAACAAAAAAGAGGCTGTGCTGAATAGAAAACCTTCATTCTCATTACATTTGAATTTCAATTGGTCATCTTTGTATATGTAGACACTAGGATCATGCAGGATCTGATTTAGAGTGAGCCTTACAGAAAACAAAACCCGTTACCGCCAGCATCCGAGTGGGCCTAAAAAGTCAGGGTCACCTGCACCCTTCAGGGGGAACCAGGTCACACGTGGCGCCTCTTGACCTGGGTGGCAGGTGGGTCACGCAGGGCAGGAACAGCCTTGCATGCTTCAGCAGGGGCTCTGTGTCGGACTGGAACCTTGGGGACTGTTCTAGAAACAGCCCTCCTTCGCTTTTCCCCGAAGAATGGCTCAAATCCTACTAGAATGGCACATGTACTTTTTTCTTAGATATCTTTTGTTTGTTTGTCATCTGTTATTGTTTTGTGGTACCAGGGATCAAACTCGGGACCTTGCACTCGTGAAGTAGGCACCAAAACCACTGAGCTAATTCCCAGCATGTCGCATGTGACTTTGAGCAGTACAGTTGGCAGATTTTTGCATCCTATTGTTTTAACAGACATGCACATTTTAAGTTTGCAATGGAAAAACCTAGCTAAGTAAGTTATATTAGCAATATATAGTTTGTCTTTAAAAATTAAGAGAACAAAGCAAGGCTTTTAAAAAGCTCCCTTACTTTTAACTGAAACTTTGAAAATGTAGATTTATATAAGAAATGAAAAACTGAGTGACAGTGATGGAGTTTCCTGCAAAAACTTACATTTGAAAAACAGAAAGTTATTTTTTAAAAGTTGTTTTAAAGAAAGCGTTTAGTAAATAGGTGTGTTCCTATATAATAAAACAGAAAGGTGGCACACAAATAATCAAAGTTTATAAAAAAGAATTAATAATAATACTGACTTTTTCTCCATGTGATAAAAATATCAACCTTAAAATATCATTGATCCACTGAACACTTTAGATTTCTTAGGCCAAGAAGACAGGAAGTGATGCTGAATTCTTCAATAAATCTAAACCGATGTTTGTGTTAGTAAGAAAAAGTTTGAAAATACCAACAAATCCTTTAAACGATGTCTCTTCTCCAGGATCCAACCCCACACTCAAACCTTGGTACCTGGTTACTTAAATACACAACCATGAAAGGCAAAGAAACACCCAAACTTGGAATTCATGAGATGGAGAATTAGCTTTTGTGAAGCTTTATCCTTACCATTTCTTTAGAGCAGAGTATTTAATATTTCCTTAAAGTATTTTTCAAATCTTTAAATGTACACTTTCACATTCATTGAGAGTGTAATGGTCTATGTTGGCAAGGGAGCCAAGCATAAAGTTTAAAAACATGGCAAATTACGGGACGGCATGACATATTCTGCAAGTGCAAACATGGCACAGTAAAATTCAGTGGTCTGTAAAATTCATGGACACTAATAAAGACACCTATTAGAAGAAAGGAAGGAAGAAGGAAACGGGCAGCCTGCGTCAGTGAGAGGCCTCAAGGCGGGGTCTGCTAAGTGCCTGGGCACCGCTGGGTCCTCACGGCGCTGCCAGAGGCGACCTGCCACTCTGCAGGGCACCGCCCCTCCGCGGGGCAAGGGGGATCCCAGCCCCCGCCCAGGTGCAGGGAGGGCCAGGTGTCTCAACAACCATTACTTGCTGAGGGCTAGGAGAGCAGAATGGTGAGTTATTTAAAAATGAGTCTCCCACAGTGAGTGAGAAGATAGAGCTAAAGTACTGCTGAATGTAATTTTGATTCCTTACTGTCACTACTATACCATGTTAACTGAGGCTAATGTCTATAAATAAGACCACACTGCAAAGTGTAACAAAGGATGAAACTTACTACTCATAACTTTATAATCGTAACATTCAGCTTCAGTGACATTAAGCTGAAGTTGCACTGTTAAAATTATTATCATGTAAAACTCAATTAAATCTTTGACACCTACGGTTTGTAAGAGAAATAAGTTCTTGGAAAATAAAAGTCCCACCTGTTGGGCAAATAAGCGTGGATTTTCCATCAGCTGTCTGCCCTTGGCTTTTAAGTTCAAATTCTTTTTCAGTTAACAGATGATTAGCTGATTCATATTAATTCAACTACAAAAAATAATGCACTTGTTCGGAACTGTCTCTTTTTTTCTGGAAATTAGTTTAAGACTGGAGAAGGCTAAAGTATGTATTAACTTGAACCATATGTAATTGCTGATGCATATCAATGAATAGCCGAGAAGATACAGCATGGTTCAAATTTCACCACTAATTTTCTACGTGATCCTCACCAAGGCATTTTTACAATTTTTAATAAACCTTTGCCTTCTATCTTGAAATTCTAAAAGAACTTGTTTTACACCTACTGTTATAAGGGATAAATAAGACAGGAAAAAGGGTTGGAGAAGTAGCTCAGTACGAAGGTTCTGGTTTCACTCCTCTGTAACTCACACGCTCACACACACAAAATGCGTTTAAAGCCCTTTTCTCTCCACACTGTTTGGCTTGGTCACGAGACGGGGTGACAAGCGCTCTCGACAGTGTGTGCCACAGTCTGTCACCGAGGTCCGAAACACGTTTCAAGGGTTAATGAAAGGCTCCGTCTTTCAGCAGCTGTTTGGTGCTGTTGCTAAGCAGGCCTGCCAGGGACCAGGGGGCCTTCTCCCCCAGAGCCCAGACGCTCAGCACTTGGACAGCAGAAAGGCAGCCGCGCGGCGATGACCCTACAGGGCTCCTCTGACGACACGTCTTCCTGCACGCACTGTCAGCCCACGGGTCATGAACACAACACTGTCCCACTGTTGTATGTTTTTCATTTGCTGAGCTTCACAGAAAAGCTTCTACCTAGTGGTGGAACTGCAGAGGGTTCAAACTTTCCTTCGGAGGGATGACTTGGGGCTTTCCTTCATTTATTATTTTAAGGTGATTTGAATTGGTGCCCATCACTTAAAAATGGGGTGTTTCCAAGAGGAATCTAGATTCTCAGTATCACTGTACAGTCTGTCTACCCCATGGTCCCCAGCTCTTGGAGGCAATGCTGGTAGGCAGGGCCTGTCTCAAGCTGCTCTGTGCCAGCACACCCAAAGAGCCAAGGCTGCTAGGGACAAGCTTATCCTCCACTGTTGCTCTGCCTGGCTGTAAGCCAGAGGAAGGCAAGAGGGCCTTGCGGTGCGAGGGCTGGGCAGGGGCAGGGCGTGCTCAGCAGCGCCAGTACGGGTTACAGAACCTCAACTTCCAAGCTCCTCACTGTAAACTGATTTTGGGTGACTGCTGTGGCCTTGGGCTTCTGCCAGTGAGGCCGCGCTGCGACTGCTAGCAGGATGGGCAGCACACCAGGACGACCGGGGGCCCTGGCGGCAGGACCAGCCTAGGTGCCTCGTGCCCGACCTGCCCGGCCCTGGAGACTACAGGCCACAGCATTCACCTAAATGAAAACTCTGTATGACGCAGAGTTTGCACCGTGGTCAAAAAATCATCAAACCCTGTCTAGCAGTGGAAGAAATACGAACCTTACAGCAAGAATGCATTATGCAGATGAGACTCTGTGTGGAGGATATATAGATCACTAACTGGTATTTAAGTAAAAATCACCTGATGAATTATAAATGCCTTAAAAATTAATTGAGGTTACAACCTGGCAGACCAGTGACTACGATCCTTGAGCCTAACTACGCCCTGGTCTCCAGACCCTCCCCGGCACACACTTCCTGTGCTCCCTTCTCCAGGGAGAGTCTGCCACACAACTGGGTCTGCGACAAAACTGAATGGAGGCGTGGCCAGGGAGGGGCGGGGAGAGAAGGAGCGGAAGGGACCACTGGCCTTCATGGACAATCACTCCTGGCCACGAAAGAGCCAAAGAAAGAAGAGTTTCTGACACATTTAAAAATTAACGGATGCTTGGAGCCAGAGATTTAGCTCAGTGGTTTCGGCACCTGCCTCGCAAGCGCAAGGTCATGAGTTCGATCCCGGTAACCACATACAATGCTGGGCATGGTGACTCACACCCACCAGCCATCAATACCACACACCACAGTGCCAGGCGTGGTGGCCAGGCGTGGAGGATTGCCGAGTTTGAGGCTTGCCTGGGCTACATAGTGAGCTCAGGGCCAGCCTCAACTACAAAGCGAGACCCTGTCTCAAAAAAAAAAAAAAAAATTAACAGAGACTGCAAAGTAACAATTAGAACTTTATAAAATATTTGTGGAAGAATATAACCCCGATTTTAAGTGAGAATAAATCAAATCTGTATGGTCTCTCAGTGTGCACATCAGTATTCACTTCTTTACAAAGAATCTTTTTATACTCCATAGGCACTCCACTAGGCACAGGAAGGGACACTTCACTAGAACCGGATCCTGACCGTGGTTCTATGTAACATGCTACTTCTCTCCAGCTTGAATGTGCAAGCAATTAAAGCCCACGAAATGCACGTGCTGATTCAGTAGGTCCCAGAGGCCCGTGAGTCCACTTCTCCTAAGGACTGCGTGTGCCGCTGCTGCTGCCCCTCCCAGACGTGGGCTCTGCGGACAGAGGAACCGATGAAGCAGCCGCGAAGGCTCCTGGAGTCACAGCTAGGCCCCAGGCTGTGGGGAGGGGCTGGGAGTCTTTTCTGTTTCTTCCTGCGGGGCAAGTTTTCCAAAATGAGCAAGAGACCCACAGGAGAGCTCACGCACGGCTGGGAATTGGGAGCACAGTCTGATGGCAGCAGTCACCTCTACAGGCAAGAGTTTCCTGTCCCTGTGTAGACGCCTCCTCCCTTCAGGGTACAGGCGCACTGACTGAGCACACGGACCCCAGCGCGTCCGCTGACGACAAGGCTGGAGCCCGAGGGCTGCTCTCCAGGCACCTTCTTTGCTCTTCGGCCGGGAGCCCTCTGGGCTTCCCTGCTCGGGCCTTAGGTCACAGCTCTTGCATCTGCGCCTCACCCACCACCAGCCACTCACCCAGGGGGCGACGGATTTGACCCCTGGCCTTGGGCTGGGGACGTGGCTCAGTGGTAGAGCACTTGCCTGGCATGCAAGAGACCCTCAGTTCAACCCTCAGGACCGAAGAGGAAGGAGCGTAGAAGGAGGAAGCCTCAGCCTTCTTTACATTAGTTCCTGTGTGTTAACGGGGAAATGTGTAACTCTCTTCCCTGGTGCCTTTGCTGTGTTTACCGTACTGTTTACTTAATCTGCTCCCATCCTTACCCTTCAGACTCCAAATTCCATGGGGAAACATCTGCTTTTGTGCACCTCTGTCCCCAGGGCGGACGTAGTGCCATGCATGTACCGTCACCGGAGAATTTTCCTCAGAACAAGTATGTGAGTAAGCAGAGCGAGTACATGTAAATTGTGCCCTCGGATCCTCCCAAACCCCTGTTCTGTACACTAACGGCATGACTCAGGCAGTTCCTCTCCACCCTGTGGTTTCATCTGAATTCTCACAAACCTGCATGACTTCGCTTCACCACTCACTTGCTCAACACATGATGGTACCATCCATATAACTTTCTAAACTTTCTCTGTACAACTCCTTTTCCCCACTCTGCAAAATTATCATTTACATGCACAAGAAGATAACAAACCAATGTTCTATAACTAGGTGTTTGTCTTTGCAAGTGACTTTGAATATGACTGATGAAAATAAAAATTAGTAACAGTC
Organism: Thryonomys swinderianus; assembly: GCA_004025085.1. Classification (NCBI taxonomy): domain Eukaryota; kingdom Metazoa; phylum Chordata; class Mammalia; order Rodentia; family Thryonomyidae; genus Thryonomys; species Thryonomys swinderianus. The sequence continues at coordinate 37,483 of PVIC010004540.1, forward strand.
TTACAGAAATATGCATCAGTGCTCCCTATTTTTACATAACGTCTGCATCCAAGCACAAATATGTCTGTCTCCAACATCTATGCTCTGAACTTAGAAATCTCCAGGGATCTCTGAGCAGGGAATGAAGAGGAGCTTCTCTGGGCCCCGCCTCTCCATCTGCATATGCAGGGAAACAGCCAATGACGGCACAGATTTCATTTGGTTACTTTCATTGTCAACAAAGAACATTCCACAGCAGAGTTTGCCAACAGAGCTTATCACAACAGACGCTTCCAAGGCCTGCCAAAGAACAGGACTCCAGACGTCTCATTCTCCTCAATGACAAACAAGAACTCACTTCCCCCTGCTTCATCTGTGTCCTCAAAAAGTACGCTATTGGCAGCTGCTTTTCTAAAGACCTTCTAGGAACAATGCAATAACATCATTGAATGTGCATGTATTCTTTCTAATTAACACGCAGAGATATGCAACCCATAACTCCAATCTGAAATGTCACCCTGGCACTGCACTTTACCGAAAGAAAACCTCTGCAATGCTAACAATGTATAATGAGCTTCTTCTTCTACCCAGAGGCATCTGTAAAACAGGCATGTATGGAACCTCCCTCACCGAACAGTTCATCCCTTCTAAGCTTTCTTCCAGAGAACTCCCAAGGGCTGGTGGAGCTAGCAACCTGCCTCGCAGAGTGAAAATGTCAACAGGGGGGGAAAAAAGGAAAGCAAGGCAAAAGGGGCTGGTGCAGCGGATTTATTTTAAGCACCATATCAAATAAATTAGCTCAGTGCACAATGAGGGAATTGGGCCAAGGAATTTGTTCTCATCTTCTCTGCCTTTATGCTAGTGGCAAAACCAGGAGTTGGTTCAAAATGCAAAGCAGAGATGGACAAGAAAGAACCCTGTGCTGCTGAGGGACGACGGTCAAGCCTGATCAGGTCTCTCTGTTCAGTATGCGCAGCTGTCGGCAGTACCACGGGAAGGACGCGCCTGACGGAGCAAAGCTGGTCTGTTGTACTGTTTCTCATCTTAATAAATGGTAGCATAGCTCCACACAGAGAACAGCCCCGAGAGGGCTACGCACACTGGACTCTCCTACCTCCTTCTCATGACAGAATCGGCCGTACATCGGCACCCGGTCCAGACACCACTGTCTACCACAGGCCACCAGGCAGCCCAAGTCAATTCCAGCTTTGGTAGCAGATAAAACGTGTAGCAAGCTGTTCAGTGTTTTGACTTGCTGTCACTAATGACCGAACTCCAACTCTTCTCGATGGCCACAGTCACGGGGAAAGCTTTTCTCCACTTCAAGTCATGAAGCCTGCCAATTCGTGATCTCCTTTAAAGATCTTAACACACAATCGATAATCTGCTTGGTTATCTAAATAATGTGTTCTGCCCACAAGGCAGTAAGAATTATAAAGATAGAGACCTATCTGCTCTTACTTACCACTTTCTTTCTTTCTTTCTTTCTTTCTTTCTTTCTTTCTTTCTTTCTTTCTTTCTTTCTTTCTTTCTTTCTTTCTTTCTTTCTTTTTCTTTCTTTCTTTCTTTCTTTTTTTTTTGAGACAGGGTCTCGCTTTGTAGTTGAGGCTGGCCCTGAGCTCACTATGTAGCCCAGGCAAGCCTCGAACTCAGCAACCCTCCTGCCTCTGCCTCCCGCGTGCTGGGATGACAGGCGTCAGCCACCAAGCCCAGCACTGTGGTATGTGGTATTGATGGCTGGTGGGCGTGAGTCTCCATGCCCAGCATTGTATGTGGTTACTGGGATCGAACTCAGGACCTTGCGCTTGCGAGGCAGGTGCCGGAACCACTGAGCTAAATCTCTGGCCCATTAACACCTTATTTCTAATGGATAAATGAATGAAGGAATGAATGGAAGGAAGGACTAATCATTAAACGACACAAGAAAAGTTTGTGTTTTTTTGGCACGAGGCAAATGACAGCACCCTGCACTCGCCTGTGACTTGGCCCAGGCAGCCGGCCAGGCTCTGTCCGCAAAGCCCTGTGGACCGGTCTCTCCCTGGTCCCCAGCTCTATTATTGACAAGGCGAGTCAACCACACTTTCACTCTGAGATCTGAAATCTGCTCAGTTCCCCTTTCAGGGTGTCAGGCTGTGGGCCTCGCCGGCTCCCTCTCCTGTGGCACCCACGCCGGGGCAGTCCCTCAGAAGACCACCATTGCTCGGCGGCGTCTTCTCCCAGAGGATTCAGTACTGCGCTTCTTCAAGGAGGTGAGCCCCAGATCTGCCCTGCTGTGTGAGGCTGGCTGGCAGGACGCCGGGCCTTCCACGGCCCCCGCTCGAACAGGCCCTGGCGTGCACGGGCCCGAACGCAACCGGCTCCTGTGGCGACGTGACTCCTGTAACACCCAGCTGCCCAGCGCCAGAACCCCGTGTCGCTCACAGGCAACAGACTGCGCCGGCGCCACGAGCCGCGGAGGAACCTGCAGTAGGACCGCGCTAGTCCCACCGGATGGCGCCACGGCAGGCATGCGCTGCCCCCGCAGAAGCCACCATCCCGGTTCCCTTCCTGCCCTCCCTCTGGACCCAGCCTCCGGCACAAGCTGGCTTCCGGGCTCACACTGCCGAGCCGCCCACGGCCTGTGGCGGCTCCACTTCCCTCCCGGGGGCCGACGCGAGGACCCTAGAGCTCCCCTCTCACAACACTTCATTTTTCTTCGAATTGCTTACATTTCAGGTGCCCCACAAGCCCGTGGAGCCGCAGGGAGCCAGGCGGACTAGGTATGAACCCAGCCCTGTCTCTGGCTTTTACCACAGGGACATGGCAAAAATCACTGGCTCTAAGGGTCTGCTGCTCTTAAGCGGGTTAGGATTAAATAGAATTAGACGTAGAGTGTACTCTGGAAATACTAAGCACATAACAGGGACTGCATACAGCCAGCAAAATGTTACCTACAAGTGTCGGCACCCTCCAAGGCAGGACTTGCTTTGATCTTTCACCCTGTACATCACAAGCCGGGCCTTGAGAGGAAACCGGTGTGCAATAAGCGTTCGCTGACACGAAGCGTTCGTGCACGACAGGGCAGGAGCAGTGCACAGCCCGGGCTCGCAGCTGGAAGCAGGGAGGCACCGGCATCCGCACGCCCATTTGGTGGAAGCCCTCCGGCGAGGCCCCATCGTTTAAAGGTTTGGCCACCTCCCGACAGGCAGGGGGACGGCGCCCAGGCCTTGGCAAGCCCACACCACAGCGATCCAGCACCTTTATTTCCTTACTTAGGGTCTTACGAGAGTCTTGCTTGGAAGAGTTGCCGTGCTGTGCAGCCAGCCTTCCCCGCCCCGGACAGAGTCGGAGCCAGGGAGAGGAGGTCGGTGGGGTGAGGGGACGGTCGGCCCCTGTGGAGTTCGCACACCTGCTTTACTTCCGCTCCGCTGGCTCGCCCACGCACGGAGGGTGGGAGTGCACCGCGGAGCCACCGCAGCCCGGCGCTCACTGCGAGGCGACCGGCGTCGTCAAGCGGCGCTGGGCCTCTTCCAATCCCCGTCTCCTGAGCCGCCTTGAGGCCGCCCTACCACTGTGTTCTCAGCAAGGGGAAAATGGGGACACGGAGCACCGACTACTCACCAGAGGACATGCAGCTCAACAGCAAGGACCTGCGATGGAGCCAGGGCCCCGGACTGGGTCTGGCTGCTCCTCGGGCTCCGCCACAGACCCCTCGGAGGCTGGGCAGGGAGGCCAGGCAGAGGCAGCTCTCGGAGGGGCCCGCTCCCTCCCCTCGGGACAGTACCTGACGTTTAACCAAAATGTCATTTTGCGTTCTCTCAGCTTATACGAGTGCACATAACATACCCCAGCTGGTTCCAAAAACTACGAGCCAGCTCGTTTGGCACAGCAACTACATCACTGAAAGGTCAAAGGCGGAACTTGGCACAATCAAACTGGTAAGCAGTGGAGAGGATTAACAGGGGCACAGGAAGGCTCCACAATCCCAGGCAGCTTTCACGAATCCAGAGTCTTGTTTAAGACAATCTGACATTTTCTGAAAAATATCTACCTCTTCCTCCCACTTCCTGTCACCAAGAACTCGCGTGGAAGTACGAATGGGTATCTGTTACAGCCAGGCTGTTGTTGAGACGTTCGGGAGCGCAGATCTGAGGCCGAAGCGGGCCGGTGGGCTCCTAATCAGCAACTGCCGCACAGACTTCAAGGGTCCCTAATGCTCTGGGTCCCGCGCCCCACCCAAGAGCTCAGGAGGTCCTGGCTCCTCTGGCTGCTGCGGAGAGCTAGCTGAGGAAAATAGCCTGCTTACCTGTATGTAATCTGGGACACAAGCACCGAAGGGCGGTTTTCCTCTTCGGAGTAAAGACTGTGGCGAAGTCCTCAGCCTTGCCCGCCCCACCCTGCCCCTTCTGCTGTGGCTCTCCAAGAGCGGGGACGGACGCTTCCCACAGCTGGGCACGGCCTGGTGCAGGTAAGAATGGCCCGAAGCCCACCAACCCGAGGGTCTACACGTTGCTCCCGCCCGCAGCGAGGGCGGCAGAGCTGACGGACAAGAGCCCCGCGCAGTGCAGCCATGGCCCCTCACCCGACTCCTGGACATACGCACGGGTCCCCGCCCCGCCGCTGGCCGCGCGGTCACATTCACGTCCTTCGATGATTAGCAAGAGCCAAACACTGCCTGGTTCACGGTCAGCTCTCCACATAACATCTCCTTATCGTTCAATGTACGCTCATAACTGACTGGCTGCATGTGGCCTTCCCTGCTCTAGAGACTGCACAGCCAGGACTCAAGATCACTCTTGGCTTCTAGCCACTGTCTGTTTTTCATCAAAGCTGTGCTATTCCGAATTAAATTATAATCAACTTCCTACTTGCCTTTTGTTTTTAACCCTAATATTTTAAAATGCTCTTGTGATTATGCAGTAGACCTGAGTTTATACACTTAAGCGGCCAAATGAACAGTCGGACCGAGTGAATGACCTCGCGCTCCGCCCTAAATGATGCTCGGAAGAACAAACGAGCTGCAACGGTTTTCAAAAAGTGTAACATTTGGAAGATGAACCAGTGACCGAGCAGGAAAAATAAAAGCATCACCATTATTAATCTCAAAAATGCAAATCTAAGCCATAATGAGATCACATCTCTTTTCATTAGAACGGCTATTACCAAAAATACCAGTAACAGATGCTAGGAAAGATGTGAAGATGCAAGACCTTTCTCAGGTTGAACGTAGGTGAGCACACCCCCCTGGCACACAGCACGGAGCTTCCCGGAACACCAGAGGCAGGACTGTCAGCATCAGGCAATCCTACTGCTACGCACCCAAAGGAGAACACTATTGTGCTGAAGGCTTAACGTGCTCTCATACCCTGTGCCACGCAAAAATCAGCAGGACGTGGCCCGACATCAGCGTCCAAAAGCAGAGGGATGGCTGGAGAAAGTGTGGTGTGTGCAGTGGACCTTGCCTCACAAGCTCAGCTTGTTCGTGAAGGCTGGCTGCAGCTCAGGTTGGTTGACTGAAGACTGAGCCTCCTCTACCAGCCTTCGAAGTCTCTCCTGTACCGAGACAAGGCCTGGGACTCCTCAGTGAAACCCACACAGGGAAGGAGGCGGGCATGTTCCTCCTTCCAGAGCTCGCTAAGGCTCCAATCTGTACCTGAGGCCATCTGCAAGCACGGGCGGCTGGCATGTGGGTTCTAAGTGAAAACTAAAACCTGGGGGCCAGGGATTTAGCTCAAGTGTTACCACATCTACCTTGGAAGCGAAGGGCCTGCGTTTGAACCCCAGTACCGCAAAAACAAAACAAAACAAACAAACAAAAACCACTCAAACTCTGGTCATACCCTAAGTTGTTCATATGTCAGACTGTTTGTAACTCAAGGGTCAACCATACACGCAATCAAATGCTATTCTGCCACAGAAACAAAACCCTGTCATCGGTCGCGCCACAGCTAAGCAGGCAGGACCTCGTGCTGAGTGAACTGAGCCAGGCTCACGCAGGTGAGTCCCTCAGGCTGTCACTTATGTGAAAACTGGAGAAGCCGATCTTACAGAAGCTCAGACAGCGACAGCCGCAGGGCGAGATGCCGTGCTGAGGGCGGAGGAGAGAGCTTCGTGGGACGAGGGCACAGCCGGAGAGGCGGGATCACTACGAACGTCGCTCCACCGCAGGGCGGCTAACTACGTCACATGAGACCAGGCACATGCTTCAAAATAGTACAGAGGGTGTCAACCATTCCCAACAGCAAAAATCACCTTGGTCAGATCATTACACCTTTTATACATGTAATGAAAACCAAATACTTTGTAGATATGTATAATTATGTTAATTAAAATTGCTAAAAATTAAAAAGCAATTTAGGCAAGTATACACTTACGGAAAACCACTTCAATAAAGTAAAACATATAATAAACAAATAAGGAAAAGGAAACGTTCTGTCTATATTTTGTTTTGGCCTAGTAATCCCGTGTGTGGGATCTCAGCCTATAATTTAGTTTTATGCATATGAACTTAGACGCTCATGTTGTTAAATACTGCAGCATTCTGACAGATTGAACACTGAAGGTAAACCAAAGACTTATCTAGGAGGAACTAGTTAGACATGTTCTGACACACTCAAATAAAGAAATCATGTAAAGGAGAACTGAAGAGGCTCCCTGTTCAGTGAACTGCAAAGACGTAGTATAAGACAATGTTAGACAAAAAAAACCCAAGATGCCAACAGTGTGTATTGTATAAATAGGCAAGAAATAAAAACACATACATGTACACATGTTTATATTTATATAAAGAAACGTCAAAAAAGTAAGCAGAAACCACCAGTTGTTAGCTATAATACTGAGTTGAAAATTTGGCAAATGGGAAACAGTTAAATGATAATTATTTATAATATTTTAAAGTACTTTTCCTTATGAGCTATGTAAATGTATTCATATAAACATATTTTCTACTAAATACATTAAAAACAAGGTTACAATAAAATGGTATTTTATTCCTTTGAACTAAAACAGCAATACCTATAAGATGGCATTTTGTCATTACCTGTGATTTTTCTTCCTCTTCTTAGCATACGATGTACATCCAAATTAAAACACAAAGTGAAATGAACTAGAAGAGAAAACTTCTAGGTAAAACGAATTATTCGTAAAGAGCTCCGGCAATCCTGTGCCACATGATTTTGCTATTTTCACCACAGAGGGGCGCTCTAACCAACCTCCCACCGTTTGTTTAGACCGCGGGAGTGTTTAACCCTCCTGGGCCAGAGCGCCTCACCTTCATAGGTGCCGACCTCCAGAAGAGTCCCGCTCTGCTCGAGGTCCAAGAACTCCTTCACACTCAGGAAATTGTAGTCCACCCCAGGCACTTCTCCTTCTCGGGGAGACCGGGTCGTGCCTGCAACAGAAGGACAAAGGGCCAAGAAGCCATCAACCGCCGGAACAGGAAGACTCACGCCCCGGGGCCACTGCCTGCCCGTGCTAAGTGGCCCACAGGTGCCCACTCACCTGTCCAGACCGGGGCTGGGAAGAGCAACGCCCTGTAACACAGCAGGACTGGAGGTGCCCTCCGGTCAGAAACCCTGACGACTTCACCACTGCTTACAACGCACTGAATGAAACGGGTGAACCGCTGTTACACAGACAGCACTCACAGTCAGCAGCTCTCAGTACACAAGTGAGTACTAGTTACCCACCCCGAGCTCAGGGTCTAAGGAGTTCACCTTTTCACCACAGGCCTAAAATCTTTGTGCTTCTCAATACATTGAGTATTGAGTTCAAGTTCAAGGTAAGAAGCCCTTCGAAGAAACAACACTCCGAGCATAAACACATCGCCAGAGAAAGACGGTTGCTGGGGATCGGTGCTTGTGCCCCCAGGGACTGACATGCTGTGCTCCTCCACATGATTAATACCCTCGGTACAAACAGGCCATCGAGTCTGTCTACGGAGGAAGGACACGGCATTTGGTAGCAACATCACCCCCCTGAAATAATCTAGTCATACTCTCAATGGCTAATAAAAGTAATGGTTTCTCTTAGGAAATAAAACGGAATAATACGGAGTGTTTACAGCACTAAACTCAGGCAGCTCAGGCTCGGGGCTGTAGATGTGTCATTTTAAGCCAACCTCAAGCAGAAGTATGCAGCAGCAGCAGGCTGTGACGGAGCCACAAACCAAGGAAAGACTAGAAGCCGTCAGACTCTGTGGCTAGGACCCAGGCTAGACATCAGGGAAGATCCGCACAGAGCAAGAACTACGATTTCTGCTTCCACACACAAATCAGGGGCTAACATCAACACCCTTAGGTTTGAGGGCACCATTATCCATGATGTGATTTAAGGTTTCCTATCTCATAGGCAGAGATTTCTCCCTCTTCCAACGGTTCCCTTCAGCTTAAAGCAGTTAAGTAATTACTGTGTGAGCCTAGAGGTCCCCATATACCCAGCCTTGTGCACGTCCGTCCTCTGACTGTGGAAAGACCATGTCCACACACAGTTCCCCAAGTCAGACACGTGAAGACCCACTGCATACTTCACTCAGACTAAAATTTTAAGTGTGCTGAAAATATCTGTAACCTGAGTATATTAATAGCTGCAAACTGTTCCCCAAATCGTTGTAGTGCAGTGTCGGCTTCTGACGCCCATCACATGGGGGAGCCCTAACGGGAGAGGAGCCTGCTCCGCCCGTCTCCACAGTCCACTCCTCAGCCCCTCCTCGCCGCTCTCACTTCCGGTCCACGGTGGCCGCGTGCTCATTCACAACACTTCGAGTCCCTTCTCAAGTGTCAGGCACACAGGAAGTTCTCAAGAAAATTCCAGAGAGTTGTATTTAATGTTGACAAGCAAGGGTCAGGGTGAGAAGGCCTGGTGCCCCGTCTGGGTCCAAAGTGGGGTCTCTGACGCGCTCCTTAGTTTCCGCTCCTTCTCAGGATCCTCTCCCGTGGGCCGGGGCTAACAAGAGTGCACACAGCGCAGGTATGCGCCGTACGTCCTGAAGAAGACCATTCCTTAAGAGGGCTCAGCTCGGTGACTGCCAATAGGTACCACGGTGTATGCCACCGTTAGGGTGAAATGAGTTGAGACAACCTTAGAGTTCAAATCCTGCTACAATGATCTGCAGTACAAGGTGTACGTGCACATGCACATATGTGTATGTGACAATGTCTATTCCATTTATTTAGTAAATATGTTCAGAGGCCCCAAACATCAAGAAAACATTGCTGAGCAAGACAAAGTCCTTACCTTGAATAAGTTTATATTTTGCTGAGAGAAAATAAGCATGTGAATGAAAGGAGCATATAATTTCAGGTAGCAATGATCCTTCTATAGGTGAAAGACAGTACAGCGGAGCAGTGCAGGCCAGGGGGCACCTCACGGGGTGTGGCTGGGGGGCAGGGACGGAGGGAGGCGCGGGCGGCAGGCGGGCTCACGCAGGCGACGGCAAGCACCAGGCCCAAGCGGAAGGCCGAGGGCTCCGGCGTGGAGGCGCCAGGCTGTGTGCGGGGCAGGTCGGAGGCTGGGGCCTCGTCACGGCAAGGGCTGGAGACGACAGCAGGGGCACGGGACGGAGGCCGCGGGAGACTCCAGATGTCACTCTACGGTGACAGGAGGTCACTGCAAGGTTCTGAGCAAGGTGGTGCCTAAACATGATACTCATTTTAAAAAATACATTGGGCATTGCAGAAAGTCGGCTATGGGCAGAGGAGAGAGAGGCAGTTAACTAGAGAAGCAAGGAGCCCAGCTGTCCAGCCGTCGTAGCGTCCGAAAGAGATCATCAGGGTGTGGGGCGAGAACACCAGGGCACAGGCGGTAAGGCACGAGCCAGTTTCTGGTACAAAACATGAATATGTCAAATAGTTATAATGTTATTCATAGGATAGACTATTAAAAATACGGTGTCACCTGATCTTATCAAACTAACTAAATATTCCGAAAACCAAAGAAATAGGACTTGCTAAAGGATCAGATACAGCATGCATGAAATAAGATTAAAGATGGGCTTCTCATCTCTGACCTGGGCAAGTGGGTTGTACCATTTACACACACTGAGAAAACTGGGGCAGCGGCTTCAGGAGGAAGGAGTCGAGAGACCAAGGGTTCACCACGGGATGTTTCCAGGCTGCAATCACTCGGGGCGGAGAGCCGAAGGACATCTGACCTTGAAGGTTTCAAGGTCAAAGTCAAGGTTGGAACAGGAATTTAGGAGGGATTGGTTGATCAGGGGCATTTGAAGGCTGAGAAAGTGAAGAGAGGATAGAAAAGGAAGGCAGGATGTCCGCCTGGACACCAAGGCTTTCCCACGTTTAGGAGCGAGGGACAGGAGAAAGATCTTAAGTAGAAAGCTAAGACGCGGCGGCCGGCCAGGGCGGGGCCAGGACGCGGGTCTCGCAGCCAGGCGTGAGCTGCCCAGCGGGCGGGTGTGACGCACACAGGAGTCCGCGTCACACTGGAGACTCCAAAGCAGCGCGGGATGGAGCTTCTCTGAAATGTGCTGTGAAAGGATCTGCCCTGAGAATGTGCTACATGGCAACTCTCCTGTTCAGTGTCTATATCAAATGCCAACAGCTTACTCCACTAAAAATGCAGATAAAATAAAACTAAGCAAAAGATTTGTTGTGGTCATGACGTTTTCCCAGGTAGGACATTGTTTTCCCCTTCCTTGTATAGACATCTTTATTGTTTCTTCTCAACCATGTTTTCACATACTTTATGTCGATTTACTTTAAAGAGAACAATCACCCCTGGCTCTTAATTTACTGAAAGGATTTTAAATAATCAAGAACTTTAAAAATGCTACATTTTCAAGGGAAAATGAAACTAGCAGAGACATGATTTCCATGTAAATCAATACGCTTCACACGGCTTTTGAGCTGCCAGAGACGGAGGTGGGGGGGCAGCGAGTGCCCCCCGCAGACCGTCGGGGTTTTCACCGGACAAAGCCGATGCATGCTGCAGGGCACAGGGCTCAGGCCTGGCCGCTCTGGGCGCAGCCTAAGCTGGGCCTGTGCCCATGCCCAGGTCCTGTTCCGCAGCGCAGGGAGAAAGGACAGAGAGCCCGGCCGCCTCTTTTCCTGGAACAGAATGGCAGGCTGCCGCTGGACACACGCCTGACAGATGGCATTTCAAAGGGTTTTCAGGAGCCATCTGGGGTGGGTACAATTATTACAAATCACGCTTCTAGCAAACCTAAAAGGGTTACTTCCTAACAAAAGAAAAGTAAAACAAATTCTGTCATGTTTCTCAGGGACTGCACAATAAAAAAAGAAAGAAAGAAAGAGGGCAACAGGCTGACAGATGGATGGGTTTTCCGCAGCCTACAATACTGTCTTCTGTTTGCAAAGCTGGAAATCAAGTCAACAATATCTTGCAGTTCTTAGCTTTAAGTTAAACATATACTATTTCCCCTTTTAAAAAGAAAAGAAAAGAGAAAAAAGGAGTATGAAACACTGGAAAATAATAATGGCTTCTCTTTCCTGGATATTTACTTATGTGCCAGGCAAGGTATTAAGCACTTAATATTATTGTGCTTAATCTTCACGAGAGGACAAAACTAAAATTTAACATCAGGTTCACTTTATTGACAAGAAACCGAGACCAGAGAGGGGAAAGCCGAGCACAGCTTGACTTCCAGGTGGATGGGGCCCCACCGGCCCGACGGCGCCTCCTGTCCAGCGCGCTGCACTCCGCCGGGTGCTCCACACACCTGTGCTGCCGTGCCTGGCAGCCCCTCTCCTGGGGGCTCCTGAAAAGAGCCTCCTGAGAGGGCGGGGCTGAGTTTATTTACTTTAAAGTTATACAGACAGCTGTGTGTGCCTAACAGCAGCCATGTTCAGCACCGTCCTCCTCGACAGCCTTCCCGGGTCGTATGTTCAGTGCAACCTCTTCTAGCTCTGAACAAAAACACATGGGACAACAAGACATCATGAACTTCTGAGAGAAAATCCTCCTTCTAAAAACCTCTTAAAGAGTCTGAAAAATGATCTAGTCTATAGATACTGTTCTAAAATTCCTGTTCAGTCCTACTGGCTGTAGCCCCTAGGGGAAAATGCTACATATTTGTGGTGATGTGGTTTATGACAGACAGAGCAAACTGAAACAAGTTTAAAACAAGAGAAGCCTTACAAAAAGTAAAAAATTGTATGTGAATAGGAGGATTACGTGGAAATTACTTTAGCTGTACAACAGTAAATGATAAAGAATGTTTATATCTACGCATTTGCCAGAAATTTCCCTGTATTATGCATTGAGATAATGCAGACTACTATGCACATAATCACTCGATTCCACTGAAAAACAGAAAATAAAAGCCTGGGGTATATGGGATGTTTCATAACTTTATATTTATATAGTTTAATGGGTAGAATAATATCAAACCATTAACCTTAGCTAAATGGCTTTAGAGATGAGATGCGATAGTATCTCTTATTTCTGAATTATACCAATGAGCATGTAGTTGTTCTAGAATTTTATAAACTGAATACAGTAATTCTTTTTTTTTTTTTGAGACAGGGTCTCGCTTTGTAGTTCAGGCTGGCCCTGAGCCCACTATGGAGCCCAGGCAAGTCTCAAACTCAGCAATCCTCCTGCCTCTGCCTCCCGAGTGCTGGGATGACAGGCGTGAGCCACTGCACCCGGCACTGTGGTATGTGGTATTGATTGCTCGTGGGCGTGAGTCTCCACGTCCAGCATTGTATGTGGTTACCAGGGATCAAACTCAGGACCTTGCGCTTGCAAGGCAGGCACCAGAACCACTGAGCTAAATCTCCAGCCCCCAACACAGTAATTCTTTAAGAAATGTTTTAGGATGAGACTTCTTGGGCATTCTATTCAATATCTTCAATGTTAAGCTAGTTATCACAAAACCTGCAAATGACACGTAGACTCCAGATGAAACACAGTTAACAGCACCTTGCAAGGTCCCCAGCTCATGAAAAGCCAGCATCAAACAAGAGGAAGAGACCATGTATAAATCTGAGGAGAAAATGGTATTATTTTTCTGCCTGATTTTATTGTTAAACATTGAACTATTTATCATTATACGGTCCTTTTAAAATGTTGAAATATCTTCAAAATTTGTACCAAAACAGTGGCCAGTATCAGTCCTTTCTGCCAACATATCAAAACTTACCTGATTAATATGAGCTATGCTTTGCTCAATGTTTCAGAAGACATTAATGGGCCCCAAATCTTCCCAGCCAAACCTGAGTGGCTATGTGCCCCTCAAGCACATCTTTTTAATTTTGTTTTTAGTTTTTTGAGACAGGATCTTGCTTTGTAGTTCAGGCTGGCCCTGAACTCACTGTGTAGCCCAGGCAAGCCTCGAACTCACAGCAATCCTCCTGCCTCTGCCTCCCGAGTGCTGGGATGACAGGCATGAGCCACCGTGCCCGGTGTCAGCATATTTCGTGCATCCTCAGCCTTAGTAAACCTGGGTTCAGTGACCCCTGCTGGAGAAGTCAGAAAGTAACCTTCCTGTCCTTAGAGTCCACCAACACAGGCTTAAGAAGGAAATGAGACAGGTGCTCACATGCAATCTCTTACTCTAGAAATTCTCTTGCAATATTTGGTCCAAGTGGCAAAGAAAAAGACCCGTAAATACGCCATTTCCTCTTGTTTTACCACTGAATTTCAAGTCAAGGATCTATGTTGAGATCTTTCTCAGCAGCTGTTCACATAGGCTCAGGGCCAGACTGTTAGTAGAAGTACCATCAACACACCCAGATTGAACTGCTAATATTCAGTGGTGCCACAAGATGTCAAATTAGCCTGTGTCCTGTTTATCAAAACTTAACAAGACCGAAAAAAATACTTCAATAACCCACACATTAAAGTAGGTCACTGTTTTCTATTATAGCATAATGGCTCCTTGTTATAGATTCAGGTTGGCCTTACACCAGATATCATTCAGCTGACAGTAATGGCACACAGAAAAATATGCCATTCCCCAAATTCATGCAGTTACCTATATCTCACACAATTTCTTTCATGTCTGATATTTTCTCTTCAAATCAAAATACATAAAAAGCAAATACCAATTAGAATAAAAAGCCATATACCACTTAGAATCAGAAAAAGAAATTTTCTAACAATACAAATGATAGCCAAAATGTGGAGTAACTACAACTCTTCTACCTAGTTCATAAAAACGCAACATGGTACAACCAAGCACTCAAAAAATACTTTGCGAGTTTGTTAAAAAGCTAAACATAATTTCACCATATATCCTAACTCCAACTCTTAGATATTTACCCCAGAAAAAGAAAAACTTAAGTTCACACGAAAACCTGTTCACAGATTGTATAATTTATGAATAATCACCCCAAACCGTGAGACAACCCAAATGCTGTTTACCTGGTGAACAGATAAACCATGGCTCACCCTCAGTGGACTGCCACTCACGACACATGCGTGCAACAGCCCGATCTGCAGAGTGAGAGACGCCAAAGGTTACCCTGCCTGGTCCCACATGGCACTAAGAGGAGACAAGACCCCCTCTGGACATGGCACCCAGACAGTGGCTGTCAGGGGTGGGCGGCAGAGCAGACTACAAAGATTCACCGCAAAGGGCGCTCTGCTGGAAGGCTGCACATGACTGCAGTGACGAGCAGACTCCATCCTGTCAAACAGGACCTAAAATAAACATGAGAACCGTCTTAGAGGACAACTAGCAGCAGACTGAGACTTTCTCCTTACCAGCTAAGAATGACAAGGGTGAAAGCACCACAGATCCCGCAGAAATCCAGAAAACTATTAGTTTCTACTTTGAGAATGTGTACTCAAGTGAGATGAGAAACACATAATAGATGGACAGACTCCTAGATTCATATGAATTACCAAAGCTAAATCAAGACGATATTAAAATAATAAATAACTCAGTATCAGTCAAATTAAAAACTTACTAACCAAGAAAAGCCTAGGTCCCAACAGTTACACTGCTGGATTCTATAGGAAATTTAGAGAAGATCTAATGCAATTACTCCTCAAACACTTTAATAAAATTGAGAGTGAAGGAAAAGTACCAAATTCATTCCAGGAAGCAAGCATCACCTTAGTTCCAAAACCAGAGAAGGATCCACCTAAAAAAAGAGAGTTACAGGCTATTACTTCCTCAGTAAAATACTGGCAAACAGAATGCAGCAAATCATCTATAAGATTATAGACTATGACCAAGCAGGATTCATCCTAGGGATATAGGGATGTTTCAACTTCTGCAACTTGATAAATACAAGACACCCCATCAACAGAGCCAAGGATACAAACCATATGATTATCTCAATAGACATAATAAAAGTGCTTCACAAACTCCAGCAACCTACAGAAAGTTCAAATAGATGGTCTTTACCTCAATCTGATAAAAGCCATAGACAACAAACCAACAGTCAATGTCATGTTAAATAGACAAAACCAGAAAGATTTCCCTCTAATCAGGAACAAGACAAGGATGTCCACTGTCACTACTCATATTTAATACAATTCTGGAAGTAGTAGTCACAGTAATTAGACAAGAGTAATACATAAAAGGAACAAGAGTAGGAAAGGAAGAAATTAAATTATCATTATTTGTGGATGACATGGTACTTACATGGAAGAGCTCCCAAAACTGCACCATAA
The DNA here is from genome assembly GCA_004025085.1 of Thryonomys swinderianus. Classification (NCBI taxonomy): domain Eukaryota; kingdom Metazoa; phylum Chordata; class Mammalia; order Rodentia; family Thryonomyidae; genus Thryonomys; species Thryonomys swinderianus. The sequence continues at coordinate 53,044 of PVIC010004540.1, forward strand.
GACTTCATAACCAAATTCAGTCATGCAGTTGAATACAAAGTCAACACTCAAAAATCAATAGCATTTCTATACATAAATGACAAACTCTCTCAGGCAGAAATTAGGAAAACAACACTTTTCACAAAAGAATGAAAAAAGTAGAATACATAGCAATCAATTTAATGAGTAAAAGATCTTAACATTGAAAACTACAGTGCTCTGAAAAAGAAGATCAATGATGATATCACAAGATGGAAAGATATACCTTACTCTTGGGTAGGAAGAACTAACAGTGAAAAGGGCTATACTTCCAAAATTATTATGCAGGTTTAATATAATCTCAATTACAGTACCAACAGCATACTTCACAGATTTAGGGAACACAATCCTAAAATTCTTTTGGAAGCAGAAGAGACCCTAGATTAGCAAAGGCAATTCTGGGCAACAAAGGCAAGGGAGGGGGCATCATAATCCCTAACTTGAAATTATACTATAAAGCTACTATGATAAAAACAGCATGGTAAACCGGGCGTGGTGGCTCACGCCTGTCATCCCAACACTCGGGAGGCAGAGGCAGGAGGATTGCTGAGTTCCAGGCTTGCCTGGGCTCCACAGTGCGCTCAGGGCCAGCCTGAACTACAAAGCAAGACCCTGTCTCCAAAAAAAAAAGAAAGAAAAAAAAACAGCATGGTAAAACAAAACAAAACACAAACACAGACCTGTGGATCAATGGACCAGATTAGAAGATACAGAAATGGCACTTAACCACCTGACCTTCAACAAAGGGCCCTAACATCGTCACTGGCAGAAAGAGAGCCTCTCTAATAAATGGTGCTTGAAAAATTAGCTTTCCACGCACCAAAGACTACAACTAGATCCACACCTCTCAGCATGTGCTAAACTAAATCTCAAATGGATCAAACATCTAAATATTAAAACAAACACTGAATCTGCTGAAAAAGAGAACAGGTAGAACTCTTAAGGTCAGAGGTATAGGCAAAAACTTTATGAACAAAGCAACAACTAAGATTTCATCTTATTTAAAAGCTTTTGTATAGCAAAGTGAATCTCCAGCAGAGTAAAGAGACAACCCATAGAGTGGGAAAAAATTTTTTTGCAAGCTGTTCTTCACACAAAGCACTAATATCTAGAATTCAAAAAGGACTAAAAAACTCAGATTCCCCCCAATTTAAAGACTGAATCCAAAAATGGGAATCTGAAATGAAAACACAAAGATAAAATGTAATTGTTCAGCATTACTGATCACTGGATAGATACAAGTTAAAACACCGAGATTCCATCTTATTCCAGAAAGAATGTCTGTATCAGAATATCAGCCACTAACAAATGCCGGCAAAAGAGGAGGGAGAAACAGACTCTTACTCATTGGTGGTAGAAGCACAGACTAGGTCGGCTACTATGGAAATCAGTGTGGAAATTCCTCAAAAGTAAAACCAGAGATTCCACTTGACCCCGCTACCCTTCTTCTTATCTTCTCCCACGAATTAAAAGCATCCTATTGCAGCAATATATATACATCCAAGTTTATAGCAGCACAGTTTATAACAGCTAAATCTTGGATACAGCCCCAAATGCTATCACCTGATGAATGGATAGAAAAGACAAAGGGTTTTAAAAATATATATATACTGGAGGACTACTAAGACCTAAAGAAGGATAAACCTGAACATTTCCAGTTAAATGGAGCACCATGAGACCACAATTTAAGTGAAATAAATCAAACACGCACATATAAATATTGGTGTGAGAAACCGAAAAAGTAAGGACCAAAATGAAAAACAGATGTTTTGAAATAGAAAATATTCAAGTAGGAAGAACTAGGGAAGAGAAGGATAGAAGAGAAGAAAGGGAAAAGAAGAAAAACGAGAAAAGAGAAAACGGGAACGATGTTCCTGTAAATGAGGGGAACGGGTGGGGGGGCAGGGCGACGGGGGAGGGGCGGAGAAGGTCACGTCCAAGGACGGCGGGCGCGGTCACCAGGCTCACCCACCGCGTCCGAGCGGCTCGCGCGCAGCCTGAGCGGAGGGAGGAGCGTCTGGACCGGGAGCGCGGCCGGCGACTCCTCACGGCCCCGCACGCTGCACAGGACAGAGGCGGTCAGGCCGGTCCGGACGGCGCAGCGCTGCAGCTCTGAACTGGGGCTGTGTCGCGCTCCTCCGCGGCGATCTGCAAACACCTTCCCAAGGGTGCAGCTCACGCAGGGCGGAGGGAATCGCACTCTCCCGGAGGCCCCTTGACGGAGGGGGCGCTCTCTCTCTCCGAGGCTCCCTCGCGATATCAAAGGTCGGAAGAAGCACCTCACTCTTCGGTCTCGCATCGCAAAGCGCTATATTCAGTCGTTACTTCTTGAATTGAACAAGGAGATAATATAGCAAGAAGTTTGTTTTCGCTTTTACAATACATCACAGAAAACACAGTCATTAATTCTGCTCGAAACACCCTCCTCTTTGAACACCCTTGTCTTATCCTTCTTCACACTCTCTGAAGCTCCGGAAGTCCTCTTCAGGAGTCTCACGAGGTGCGATAAAGAAAACAACCCGTGTGATGCTGCCGAGGAGCACACACGACAGAACGTGCTCGGGAGCAAGGGAGGCTACAGCCCCGCCGGGCGCGTCTTCCCTGCCTTCGTCACCGGAGCGCGCGCGCGCAGAACCGTGGCTCGTCCCCGGCATCGAAGGGACCGTGAAAGGCAAACACTTTCGATCGACCCAGGACACCGAGCCAGCCGGGACGGAGCAACGACAGTCCCGGGAGAGGGCGCCCTCAGAAAAGCACTGGAAAGCGGCAACCATGGGCCGGGGGTTCAGCGCAGTGGCTCCGGCACCTGCCTAGGAAGCGCAAGGCTCCTGGTTCGATCCCCAGGAACCACATACAACAACACCAGCCACGGTGGCTCAAGCCTGTCGTCCCTGCACTCGGGAAACAGAGGTAGGAGGGTGGCTGAGTTCCAGGACTGGGCTACAAAGTGAGCTCAGGGCCGGCCTGAACTACACAAGGGAGACCCTGTCTCAAAAAAAAAAAGGGGACAAATTTAAGGATTTTAGAAATTCTGTTCATCAAATGATATGTATTTAGGTCAACATTTATATTTTATAGGCATTAGCTCATTTAGCCCTTCCAGCAACCCTATCAAATAGGTAGTAATGGGCTGGGGATTTGACTCCGTGGTTCAGATGCCTGCCTTGTAAGCACAAGCCCTGGGTTCTGTCCCTGGTACCGAATTAGAAAAGAAGAGAGGAGGGGAGGAGAGGGGAGGAGAAGGAGGGAGGAGAAAAGAGAAAGGAAGAGAGTGCAAGTCCCGAGTTCAATCTCCTACACCACCAAAAAAAGGGAATCATACTGTCCGTATGTTCCAGATGAAAAAATACACTAAGAGAGATCATGGGACTTTTCAAAAATTACACAGCTGGGGCCGGAGGGTAAGCTCAGTGGTTCCGGTGCCTGCCTCGCAAGTGCAAGGTCCTGAGTTCGATCCCTGGTAGCCACATATAATGCTGGGTGTGGAGACTCACGCCCACCAACAATCAACACTGCATACCACAGTGCCGGGCGTGGTGGCTCACACCTGTCATCCCAGCACTCGGGAGGCAGAGACAGGAGGATTGCTGAGTTTGAGGCTTGCCTGGGCTACATAGTGAGCTCAGGGCCAGCCTGAGCTACAAAGTGAGACCCTGTCTCAAAAAAGCAAAAAAAAAAAAAAAAAAAATTACACAGCTGGTAAACAGCAGAACCAGTTTTCACTGACAGGGAACAGTGCAAACATCTGTACAGAGAAGAAGCCCTGGTGTAGGACTAGGGGCCGATGCCGGGGGCAGGGCACTGAGTCTGCGCGGCTCTCCTCTGGCCAAGCCCATCGGCGACCTCCCCCTTCAGGAAAGGCCAGGCGGTAGCTGCTGAGGGCAGGGAGAGCTGCTGCGGCCCTCTGGGACTGTCCCGCCCCAAACCCGAGCGGCTAGGGGCTAGTGTCGTCCCGACAGAACAGCCAGGTCCATGGGACTAGAACCCGTTCAACCGGAAGGTTGAGAACTGACTGGACAGAGAAGTCTGGCACACAGAAACTCACAGAAATGCAGCATTCATTAAAACAGAAAAGCCTTATTTTCAAATTGTCACTGATTCATTTCAAACAGTATTCGGGAAATAAAGGATAAGAATCTCCAATATTAGAAAAATGCTTAGCAAAATTCAACTTTTGAGGATCATCTTGACATATTTCATAATGAGAAAAATTCAGAAAGCCAGAAAGCCACGTGCTAGCACTGAAGGCTGCCTATCACACCAGGAGGTTACATCAGATAAATGCTCTCCATGATGACAGGTAATACTTCTAACTCTTCTGAATTAATTACACCAATTGTTTCTCTAAAATTGAATGAACTAATTTCCAATGGTTTCAACCAGATAATTTCCAAAAGCATGTGAAAGAAAATCCTCATTTTGATGAAAAGTTGTGATTAACTAATAGTATCAGGTTTCCACGTAGTAGGTGACTTTGCAGGCTGAACACCAAGTGCTGAATGTTTCTAATACATGTGTGGTAGCTTGTTTTCTTAGTTTAGGAAATAAAACATCACGAGTGACTGTTAGTGGGCATATGGTTTCTTTTGAGGGCCACGAAAATACTCTATAATTAAGTACAGTAGTTGTAATGCTTTCAATTCTGTGAATATAATAAAAACCAATCAATTGGGCACTTCACAAGGATTTTTTCATACTATGTAAAGTATGTGTCAATAGGCTGCTAAACATATCACACTACAAAGATATATACATTAGTGAAAATCTAGTTTCTGTTGTCACAGATATTACAACTTGGTAGAGAAGTTGTTCCATTTCCATAGATAATAATACATGGCTCAATCCGCTCTTCAGTGACATAACAGCTGCTTCCACTGATCGTCCGAAGCCAGAGCAAATGCAAGGCCAGGAATCACTGACAGTGTGGTGTCATTTTCCTAAAAATAACAAAGGTCGAGAGCTGTTCCAGAACTGCAGTGTAAAGAAAGTATTATAAAGTCTAAGGTCAGCTTTTGTAAGTTTCAGTCCAGTTCTGGTATCTACAAACTGGGGAACCGTGACTATGCTCGGCACTTTGGCCCCGGCTTCTTTATCTCCAGTATGTAATACATAACCACTGCACTCTGCGCCAGTAAAAGGAAATGGTTAGGAAGAAAGAAAAGAGTCTAGCAACCGAGTCAGGGCACAGCTCAGTAGAAGAGCACTTGCCTGGCGCGCAGGAGGCCCTGGGTTCCATCCCCAGCACTGAAGAAAGCGGAACAAGACACACGACAGAGCGAGCTCCTGACCGCTCACCGCCGGGTTCACGCGAGCGCAGGCTTCCCGCACGCAGGGCCCGAGTGGATTCTCCACGAGGAGGCAGCGCTCCCGTCTCAGCCGCTCTCGCCGCCCTGAGTCAGCCCCTCTCACAGCCTTTCATGCGAACTCACACATCTCCGGACTGGAGCTCCTCTAGGGTATTTTTCCACAAGAAATCACAAAGATTACACACTATTAACCACATTACGCTAGGAGACCATCATGTAGCACTAGCACTACTCCTGGTTCTCTCTCTCTCTTTCTCACACACACACACACACACACACACACACACACACACAAAACATCTACTTATTGGAACAATGTCTAAATTAGAAAACCTAAAAAACCTCTCATTCCATACCAACCATTTTATTCTTCACATGACCAATGCCTTCTAATTCAATGAACATAACACTTATTTTCTAGATAGATACGATATAACTACAAACAAAAAGGTCATTTACGTTTAATACCAAGAACACCATGGTAAGAGTAATTCTATGTGGGTTTTACGTGGGCTTATTAAACACACTGTTTCTCAGTTAACATAGGAATGGTAGTTTTAAATGTATAATTTCATTGTGGCTACCATCAAATATACACATTATTATGTCAAGGTAAACAAATGGGAATGTTGTATAAAGCAAACTCTGACACCTGAAAGAACAGAGGACGGAGTGTGAGACCTAACTTGACATAAAAACAGCCGTTTTGTTAAAAACCTCCACTTTGTATCCTGTAACCTCCCTCTGAACCTGGTACTTATCTTTTTGGGAACTGTCCACCCAACCGATACACACAGCTGCAGATTATAAGCAGAATATAAGATTATATTTTTGTTTTTGAGACAGGGTCTCGCTTTGTAGTTCAGGCTGGCTCTGAGCTCACTATGTAGCCCAAGCAAGCCTCGAACTTGGCAGTCCTCCTGCCTCTGCCTTCCGGGTGCTGGGATGACAGGCGTGAGACACCATGACCCACACTGTGGTATGTGGTTACTGGGGATCGAACTCAGAACCTTGCGCTTGCGAGGCAGGCGCCGGAATCACGGAGCTGAATCTCCGGCCCCCAGATTGTATGGGTTTACTACGCACTATTCTATAGTAACCAGTGACCTACACTAGTCTATAGTGACCAGTGACCTAATTGTTGCTACTGGCTTCTGGGATGACTCGCTCCTGCACTTTAACCACAGAATGACCTAATCTCTCCTGCATAGAAACCAGGTCACAGGTGTGGGGGGTAGGTTTTTGCCTTTAAACACTGTGCGTTAGTCTAACCTGGCGCCTTCTTCCACATGGACGGAGGGCCCCAGCTGGGCAACAGAGCTCTTGGCTGGACTTTAAGATTGTGTAGTGTCCTGAGAGACTGTTACTTGGCAGGATTTGGTCCCAACACTGAGGACAAGTGCAGCATGCACGTGACGGGAAGTGTGCTGTCACTATGTAAAAAGAACAGTAGCATTCTCCCTGGAACAGTAGCATGGTATTAAATACGGGATACAGACTGGATGACACAGAACCTGAAGGTTTCTTACCATTTCGTTTCACATGCCTTTTCCTTTGCTTTATGATACTATTTTCCTTGACAAGGTTTTAAATTTAGCCCCAGAAGGGCTCACGGCAACACGTGTCTCAGGAGCAAAGACTGGGGCCACGAACACCCAAGCATCACGAAGGGCAGGTTCCTGAGCAGCAGAATTCACCCCGTGCCCGTCAGCCATGCCACCCGCAGCCTCGGGAGGGCTGAGTCCCGGCCTCGGCGCCCTCCGCCCTGCCGGCCCCTTCCAGGAGACGCCGGTGCTCGCAGCAGCTGCAGACCTGCCCGGCCCCGGCAACTGTCCGGGCCTTCTCCCCGGCTGCGTCTCCCCGGCTGCCGACAAGGACCAGCTTACTCTGCACACAGCCAGAGCTCAGGCGCGGGGCCGACGAGGGTCACGGGGCATTCTTTGTCATTCTAACGTTAAGGCAATTAGGTTGCTGTCAGTGGTGAAGTTTTCTTTTTAAAAAGAAACAATTACTTATGGCTTCCAATATTTATGTATGTATGTATGTATGTATGTATGTATGTATTTATTTATTTATTTATTTAGTAGACAGGGTCTCACTTTGTAGTTCAGGCTGGCCCTGAGCTCACCATGTAGCCCAGGCAAGCCTCGAACTCAGCATCCTCCTGTCTTTGTCTCCCGAGTGCTGGGATGACAGGCGTGAACCACCACGCCCGGCACTCTGGTATGTGGTATTGATGGCTGGTGGGCGTGAGTCTCCACGCCCAGCATTGTATGTGGTTACCGGAATCCAACGCAGGGCCTTGCGCTTGCGGGGCAGGCACCGGAACCACTGAGCTAACCCTCCGGCCCCGAACATTTATTTTGAAATGCAGACAGTGAGGAAGAGATACGATTAACCAAAATTCTTGTCTTCACTCACACTGACTTTAAAATAAATCATTTATTAGAACCCTACATGAATATCAGAGATCAATACAGATAAGCGGCAGTTTGAAAAATATAAAATCAAACACAAATCTTTACTAGCACCAGTGACTTTGAATAATTACTACACAAAAACAATAGATTACAGATCCTAACACAAATTGGCCCTTTCCAGCAAGTCTTACTTCAGACATGTGAGGCAAGAGCTTTGCCTTCTGAGGTGGTCACGTCGTTTTAAGCTTATGGGAAACTCATTAAGTCAAGAATGCAAATGATACTCTTGTTATCTCCACAAACTGGACCAAAGGAGACTCCAGATTAAAAACCAATCAATGACTGTATCATGAATCATTACTGGACGCAAAAAAACTGTAAATTCATTAAAAGTTAAATTGTGTCATGTACTGGTACAAATTCCAAACACTGAGTGTGGTCATGATGTGTATATACAATGTATCAATAAACATAAAAATTTTTTAAAAAGATAGTATAATGGTAGATTCGTGACATAAACAATATACTTAGGAAAAAGTGAATGACTTGGCTTTTGTTTTGTCTCCAAAATATTTAATTAAATGTCCCATTGATGTCTGATGATTCTCCCTGCTGGGACCCACCTGATTTGTCATCTCTGACAACACGCCTGCCGGCCAGGGAGGAGACAGCCACAGGGTGGGGCTGCAGCGTGCTGCCTGTCTGCAGACACCCCACGGGCCTGGCAGGTGCCCTGGCATTCCCAGCGCGCTCACAGGCGCCTGCCCCTTAACCTCTAACTCAGCACTTACAAGTTCATCTTCTGGGAAACCCACATTTTTGCCCAGAGGGAAACAAAAAGGCCATATCTTTAACAAATCCAGAGGATACCACCATGACCTTCCATGGACCTGGCTTCTTAAAACAAAAACTTATTTAAATGAGCCGGTTGAGAAATCCTATGGATTTCCTCTAATCTCAACGAAACAATAAGACATGTAAGCCAGGAACTTTACAAGTTAATCACTTTATGAAATTTTGCACAACAAATACTTGCTTTTTTAGAAAAGGTAAAATAAGTGCCGGGCGTGGTGGCTCACGCCTGTAATCCCAGCACTCGGGAGGCAGAGGCAGGAAGATTGCTGGGTTTGAGGCGACTTGCCTGGGCTACACAGTGAGCTCAGGGCCAGCCTGAACTACAAAAGCGAGACCCTGTCTCAAAAAAAAAAAGGTAAAATAGGAAATGAGTATGTAAGACAACAACAGTGCCCTTCTTTTTTTTTTTTTTTTTTTTTTTTTTT
>PVIC010004541.1:0-62022 GCA_004025085.1 Thryonomys swinderianus
TCCTTCCTTCCTTCCTTCCTTCCTTCCTTCCTTCCTTCCTTCCTTCCTTCCTTCCTTCCTTCCTTCCTTCCTTTTTGAGATAGGATCTCACTTTGTAGTTCAGGCTGCCCCTGAGCTCACTATGTAGTCCAGGGTAGCCTCAAAGTCAGCAATTCTCCCACCTTTACCCCCTGAGTGATGGAATTATAGGCGTGAGACATTACACCTGGCACTGTGGTATGTGGTACTAATTGCTGGTAGGCATGAATCACCATGGCTGGTATTGTTTATGTGGTTACTGGGAATCAAACCAGGGACCTTGTGCTTGGTAGGCAGGCACTGGAACCACTGAGCTAAATCTCTGGCTCCAAATTCCATTTCTAAAACGATATATATATATATATATATATATATATATATATATATATATATATATATATTTTTTTTTTTTTTTTTTTTTTTTTTTTTTTTTTTTTTTTTTTTTTTTTTTTTTTTTTTTTTTTTTTTTTTTTTTTTTTTTTTTTTTGAGACAGGGTCTTGCTTTGTAGTTCAGGCTGGCCCTGAGCTCACTATGGAGCCCATGCAAGCCTCGAACTCAACAATCCTCCTGTCTCTGCCTCCCGAGTACTGGGATTACAGGCATGAGCCACCATGCCTGGCACAACAATATTTTTTTGATATCTGAATTTTCCTAGGTTACTCATTTCAGAGAATATTCTTGGATCTCATAAACCTCGTACAATCCCTGGAAAGATATGCAAAGCAGACACTTTTCCCTGAAAGTTAAAGTGTGTAATAATGGTAAAATCCATACAGCAATGTTCATATTTTCATTTTGTAGTTATCAGAGCCAAGAATAATTGTGTCTTTGTCTGAAAAATCTTGTTTTGGAGCAGAATCTCTTCCTTTATTCATTCTAGCATTATTGTTTTTTTCTGTTTCTTTTTGAAGATCACCTATATGGTTCTTACTGATGAATTTCCTTTGTCCATTTAGAATTGTATTGTGAAATATAGGCTAATCTTACTATGTCATTGAGTCAGTGAATTTTGTTATAGTTACTTACATCTTTTACATTTCTAGATCACTGTTTGCAGGGATCATTTCTGTTGTTGCTACTAGACTTGCATGATTGAAAAGTCTTCAGTGGGTTGATAGTCATAAAAAAAAAAATAACTGAAGGGCCAGAGGGTTAGCTCAGTGGTTCCAGCGCCTGCCTCGCAAGTGCAAGGTCCTGAGTTTGATCCCTGGTAACCGCATATAATGCTGGGCGTGGAGACATGCCCACCAACAATCAACACCGCATGCCACAGTGCCGGACGGGGTGGGTCACGCCTGTAGTCCCAGCACTCGGGAGACAGAGACAGGAGGATTGCTGAGTTCGCGGCGGCTTGCCTGGGCACCATAGTGAGCTCAGGGCCAGCCTGAACTACAAAAGCGAGACCCTGTCTCAAAAAACAAAAAACAAAAAAACTGAAGTGATCTCTTCTGATTATAAAACCAACGTTAGAATGTAGATTTGAATAAGTGAACATCTTCATTTGCCTACAATTAGAAACTGACAAATTACTGTCTCCCAGGAGGTAGATCTTGAGTAACTATCCTTAGAGAAATGAGAAAACATAGATACAATTTCTTAGGCACAAAAGTAATTCAGGTAAGTTTGATAAGATATATTGCTTCTTCCAGATTAAAAAAAAGAAAGAAAAGGACTGGAAGAGAGCTTGCAGTAGTTATTCTCTTCTACATTTTGAAAAGGAAGCAATTTCTTGTACTGGTGGAGCCCTCAGTAGGGTAACTCTGTTTTTAATTCTGTCTCGGTTACATAGTATCTGTGTGAGCTAACAACAAACCTAAGGTCTCAGTTTCGTGTTTCTTTTGTGAAATATAAGGTTTAAATTTTATACAGGGTTAGACTGCCTTCTGGATCATTCATGAACTAAAATATTACAATACTATAAAATGCTTAGCATATTTTGTATATAAATTGATTAGTGAATGATATAATTTTCCTTGATACTACAGAATGAGCCTTCTCTGCAGACTTTTACTTTCTGAACTTCAAGAGATCCCAGGGAAATATCCAGTTAATTATGAGTTGATATGACTCAAAATAAATTGTGAAATAGCAAATAGGGTACAATCATTATGTGTCTTAGTACACAGAAAAGGAAGGAGAGTGGAGTGATGAAATCATTCTTTTTCCTTTCCACCTAAATTCTTGGCCCTATACTACATAAGGTATAAGAATCAAAATATGCATCAGCTGTCTCATTAGCTGCACTACATGGTAGAGCACATCTCACTGTTGCCTCCTAAAATCTGATGAAAGAATCTTGAATGTATGATTCTGGATCCCTAAGCCAAGTCACATGATATTCATATTTCAAAGATAAAAACTGAGACTATTGACCTTTCTTACAGTCTTTCCTAGTAAAGTACCCAGGATTATATTAGGAGTATGAGGAAGGAATATGATGGTAAATAGATAAGACTGAACTAGATATTTGATAGCTTTTAGAAATGCAAAACTTAAGGATATTGTGAGGATATAAAATTACTAGTAGCTATTCTGTTACTCTTTCCCCAGTAAACCAGATGAAAGCCAATCAGTGAAACTTTTCCTTGTAAACCTACTAATGAACTCACAAATCTAAATGTCCTTACTAGTGGAAGAATGCATGCAAGTTCCTTCCTGGAACTGTTTTCTAGTGGAACATACCTTGTTTGAGAACAGTGTACACTGTAAGCATACCCCAAGTTCTATACTTACTGAACATGACTGATGGGACATAGGAGGGAAAGGCATTGAAATGGAAAGATCTTCTTTGTAAATGTTGTTCCTGCCTCTTTCTCAAGATTTATCTGTTACCATGCAACCAAATTGCATCTTAACATGGGAAATAATATTATTTGAAGCATACTTATAATAGTTTAGGACTAATAAGCAAAATCACAGAATTTGATTACATTATGAAATAAAATATAAATGCTATCAGTTTCAGCAATAAAAATAGAAATAAAAAGAATTCAGAGGTGGGATGGGAATAGAGTAGAAGAAAATATTTGGTGGGGCCAGAGATTTATCTCAGTAGTTCTGGCACCTTCCTAGCAAGCTCAAGGTCCCTGGTTTGAGTCCTCGTAACCACCTACAACAATACTGGGCTTGGTGAATCACACCCAACAGCAACTAGTACTATATACCACAATGCTGGTCATCCCGGCACTTAGGAGGCAGAGGTGGGAATACTGCTGAGTTCAGGCTTGCCTGTGCTAAATAGTGAGCTCAGAGCCAGCATGAACTACAAAGCAAGACTGCGTCTCAAAACAAAACAACAGTTTGGTAATTTTTCTAATCTTACAAAATGAACAGACCTAACATAGTTGGGTTGTCATGCAAAAGCCAACCCAAAGGAGTAATAGCATGGTGAGTTATAGATTTGTTTGAAAAATATAAAATAGTTATTATTTGGGAAAGGAAAGGATACTTCACTGATATTAGAGCACTCAGCGTTTATTATATCAGGAAGGAAATAGGAAAACTAAATTGATAACCAAAAACATGGAAAAGTGAACATATATACACAGATTGAGCTAATGGAAAGACAAACACATTTCTTATAATAGGTATACTTTGTGCTTATAAAAATGTTACTTTGGGGCTGGAGGGTTAGCTCAGTGGTTCCGGCGCCTGCCTTGCAAGCACAAGGTTCTGAGTTCAATCCCCAGTGACCACATATAATGCTAGGCATGGAGACTCACGCCCACCAGCAATCAATACCACATACCACAGTGCCGGGCATGGTGGCTCACACCTGTAATCCCAGCACTCGGGAGGCAGAGACAGGAGGGTTGTTTTCAGGCTTGCCTGGGCTACATGGTGAGCTGAGAGCCAACCTGAACTACAAAGTGAGACCCTGTCTCAAAAAAAAAAATGTTACTTTGGCAGTACACACACATATGTATACAATAGGTGGAAGAGAAAGAGATTCACACCAGAATATACTTGTCTCAAAGAGAGCTGGAAGGTAGTAAAGTAAAATGATTAATATTCTTAAATTTTTACTCAGATCTGCTAAGGAGATAGATCTGGTACTGAAAAGTAATATTTTATAATGAAACTGGGATAGACTTTTATCAGTTATTTATAGAATGTTTGCTAGTCCTCCTAATCAACCTGCATTTATGCTTTATATTCAGAAAGGAATTTTATTAAGCTGAATATATAGGTCAGAAGACACAATGAACATACAAATGCCATGTAAATATCTCAATGAAATTAATACAGTAACATTTAGGTATATAAGAAAGTCTGTCATTTAACTTGATAATATTAAAATTACTCTAACAAGTGATTCAAGAAAACTCAAACAGAGTATCATATCTGAACTTGGAGAATTACAGATCAATGGTCACCAATGGTTGTGTTTCTCTTGGAAGGATAAAGGTGAATGGATGAAGCTCAAAGAAATAATTACTTCAAAAGCCTCTTCTTGTATTGTATTTCCTAACACTCCATTGGCCAAAGCAGTCAGATTAGTAAACATAAAGTCAAGTCTCAGTGAAGTCTCTTGACCTATAGAGGTCGCAGAAAACCTGAAGCCACAGAACGGAGGTGCAGACAGGAGAAAGTAAATAAATAAGCCAACTGAGTAGTATATAACATATATCTGAGCTAGGTAGCCATTTGTATAGAAGAGGTAAAAGTGATTATTTGAGTTTTGAACTTTTTAATGATAGATTTCTTTTTCTTCATATTTAAGAAATTTCTTTTGTCCATAGGCATTCCTCCTGAAATAGTGCACACTAAACAGACACATTGGGAAGTAATGGCACATTAAGGAAAATAAAAAAGAAAGATATATTTCATTTCCAATCTGCTTATAAACAGGTTCAAAGAGCTTTCATTTGGCACAGTTCAGTCTGCATTTTCACATGGTGACAAGGCAGCAATAACTCAGCTATTCTGTACTTATTTAAACAAAATGACAAAAATTGTCTCAATTTCAGTGGCACATCCTTGTGTCACAGAGATGGAGAGAGCCGCATGTATGGGGAGTCTATTTCACCCTAAGAAAAGACCTATGCATCTCTAAACAGCTTCAGAAGGGCCTTGGGATATATGTGTATGGTGATGTGGCAGAGATGAGCAATCCAGGTGCTGGGAAAAGAGAGTGAAATAGGAAGGGCTGGAATAAATGAAGGTCATCAGTTCTGACTGAGAGAGATATAGCCCTTCGTCTGCTAGGAGAAGGCCATAGAAGAAAATATTTGTGAGTTGTACAGTAGTGAAAAACAAACACTAGTCTGTACAGAATTGATCACCCAAAGTTAAGTCGGACTGGGTAACATATGGAACAGATCACACAGGGTAGATTTAGTGCTGGAGGAAAGTGACCACAACTGTAGGGGAGCACAAAAATCTGTTACACACCTCTTGGAAGAGAATAACCAAGTGGGGGGAATAATGTTGTCCTTGATAGCCAGAGTTAGGAGTAGAATAAGACTCAGTGTTAGAGTGTATGATCTAATAACAAAGATAACCACTTACAGTTTGGTTTGCTATGTACATCTAAATACACTTAAATGCCTTAATTCTATGATGATGAGTCTTCTAAAGTAAAATAGTATGTGTGTTTGGATCTAGAACAACATGTGTTAGGTATTATCAAAAATAGACACAGTAGCTGGGTGTGGTGGCTCACGCCTGTAATCTCAGCACTCGGGAGTCAGAGACAGGAGGATGGCTGAGTTTGAGACTAGCCTGGGCTTCATAGTGAGCTCAGAGCCAGGCTAAACTACTAAGTGAGACCCTGTCTCAAAAAAAAAAATAGACACAGTAAAAGAACTGTGACTAGACCTAGGTTTTGTCAGAGTGATGTATCACTGATTTAAATTGATTTGGTTTAAATCAAATGCACCCTAGGTCTAGGTTGTGTTGCTTATGCCTGCAGCCTTATATAAGGGTTCTTGTATAGCAGGTAGAAATAACAAGCATTAGCACCTGTAACCAGGGAGCAATACAGTAAATCAACCCCCACCTTGATAAGCAGAGCAGATTTTCCCAGGGACTGTGAAATTGATGTTAGTAGCAAATACTATAAAATAACTATGAATATTTGAAATATCTAAATAATTCTTTCAAACTAACCTCAGAAAACACTTTACCTAGCATCTTTTCATACAGCACAGCATGCATCAGAAGTGACACCTTCGTGTTGCCTACTATAATTTTTTAAAATATGATTTCAAATTTGTTTTAAGAACTAGTTTGAAAGGTTACCCATGAATACCCACATGAATAAAGGAAGGGCCTGTCTGTAACAGAGACACATACCCTGATAATTAGTGTTACAATGACAGGACTATGTCCTGAGTTGAGACACAGAGGAATAGCTCCTGACTGGCCTAATGTACCTGTGGGACACTCTGTAGAGGAGCTGATAATTGAATTGAGTGTTTAAGGAGACACAGAAGTTAGACAAAGAATCAGAGACATTTTCTTTGCAATGGGAAGAGGATGGGCAATGGAACAAAGAGGAGAATTAACTTAATGTATAGGGTGTTACTTAACAAATAGGGTAACTTGAAGGTGTAGGAGGCTGGGCCTGGAAGGAGAGGAAGAGGTCACATCACAGTCTCATATTCCATGTCCCAGCTTTCTCTTAGGCTATTTCCAAAATATTTGGCGTGTATCTTTGATAAAATGGTACTGGACATATTTTTTTAAAAATGCATTTTAATATAAGTATTTTTCATAGGTGTTAGCCAAGTGGTACTGTACTGATGTAGAGGAAACTTTATAAAACATTCACAACACATGCATTTTAAAAAGATAAATCATAAATGGAAATTATGATATTTTTCTCAAAATGTATTAGTCATTTACCAAGTATATTCCTAGAGGGATAGAAGTGAATTCATTGTGGAAATCTGTATTCTAGGTACTGGGAGTAAGAGAATTGTTTTTACAGCGAATTGAGTTGTTCATGAAGAGAATAGAGGGAGAGACAAGAGAGGCTAGCTGAGAGAACACAAGGGACACTCAGCAGAACATTCAGAGGTATTCTAGTAAGATGAAGAACAAATAGAGTTTGAGACAGAAAATTCAATCAGATGTATTGATTATTATACATTGTATGACAAATTTTACCTTCCTCTCCTCATATCAGGAAGAAGGGCAAGTTGAGGACAGTGTACTATTTGTCTGGGTTGCTATATAGGTATGTACACCTTTAAACTATGTAGCATTGTATAAAACAAACAAATTTAAAATACATCTGAATGATAATTACCTTTTTCCAAAATCACATAATCAAATAATCTGATATATTTTAAATGTATTGGTCTTTTCATTCACTCTACAATTAGGTAAATATAGATTTTGTCTCTTAAGTAAACAATATTTTAAAACCTAAGTACAAAAATGAGTGAAACATAAGGAGGCAAGGTAAATATTATTCCCCTTTCAGAAGCACCACTTTCTGAGACTACTGTCTTCTTTCCACTTTACAAACAGCTTCAACTAATTTTTTGTTTTAAACCAGGACACCAGGGATTAAGAGAAAAGTTGATATTGGAAAGAATGAGTTAGTCTGATTAAAATTCTGGAACTAAGTGCACTTTTTGTAGAAAATGACTTTTGAAGCCTGCTTCTGGTACTAAATTTTAGTTTAAAAATCTTATAATTCTTTTGCAATATTTCCATTTCATGTTTTTGAGGAATACTCTGTAAAATGAAAAAGAGCAGGCCAGACATTTAGCTCAGTGGTTCCGGTGCCGGGCTAGCAAGTGCAAGGTCCCTGGTTCGATCGCTGATAACCACATACAACAGTACAACCACAGTACAAGGTGTGGTGGCTTATACTTGTAATCCCAGCACTCAGGAGACAGAAGCAGGAGGATTTCTGACTTTGAGGTTAGCCTGGGCTACATAGTTAGCTCAGCACCAGCCTGAACTACAAAGAGACCTTGTCTGAAAAAAAAAAAAAGAAAAGAAAGAAGAGAAAAGGAAAATAACAGGTATACAATGATTTTTTTTTGCATTGAGATTAAATATTCTTTTAAATAATTGTAAGGAATATATATATTCACTGCTGTTGGATATGAAGGGTGATACATGATATTAGAGAAGAGTTAAATATGAAAAGCTATCAACTTTGTCACTATTGCAATGTTTTTCTGCTACAAATATTTTTAAATTAACAACATACTTTCAACATCTTACAAAGTATCTTCAAGGAAAGTAAAGTATTTCTTTATGGAAAGTACTAGATGAGAGGAAAATAAAGATGGCATAGTGAGAAGTATATTTTAGACTCTTAAGAACCATAAATTTATGAATATATATATATATGTATAAATATATGTACATCTTAGAAATTCATATATATCTGTGTGTGTGTGTGTGTGTGTGAAAATAAGAGACAATTTCACCTTTGGGAAACATGTAGTCACTGATTGTTAATGAAAGAATTACAGCCATTCATGAGCTTTTAATGATTTTCTGCACTTTCTCAGTTGACAGATCTCTCCTTCTGTGTATGTGAAAGTTTAGCACTAAGATGCTTTTTAATTTTATAAAGATTTAAATATATATTCCAAATTAAGACTGTACACGTGCCTCTATATTGCCATTAACTTTCTAAAGAGGATGTTATATTTTCTAAATTTAAAGAGGGATGATTAAGTGATAGGGGGGGAAGTAATAAGGAGAAAGAATAAATATGATTTAAAAAGTAAAATAGGCAGACGACTTAGGAAAGGACTCGGGCACTATCCAGTTCCCGCCACAGAGGGTTGAAGGCTGCCGACCGGCCCATTCCAACCCGGAGAACACAGACGACTCGGGTATGGACCCAGGCGCCATCCCCACCTTGGAGGATTGAGGCTGCTGGCCACCCCAGAGCTGCATTGTGAGGACCCAGGCCTGAGAGGAGCTGGAGCCATTTCCTGCGTCCTTCCACACCAGAGCCACACCAAGAGATTAGGCAAGATATATATATATATATATATATATATATATATATATATATATATATATAGAGAGAGAGAGAGAGAGAGAGAGAGAGAGAGAGAGAGAGATATAGATATAGATAGATAGATATAGATATATGTATATATATAGATAGATATCTATATATATAGATATATGTATATAGATAGATATAGATAGATAGATATAGATATATGTATATATATAGATAGATATCTATCTATATATATACATAAATCTAGATATATATCTGTATATATATGTAGATGTATATGATATAGATGTATGTATGTATATGTATATATATGTGTGTGTGTGTATATATATATATATATGGAATCTAGCTTCTGTTTTGCCATCTACTCCTAGATCCCTCTATTCACCTCTTGTCCTCACACCCTCTCCTATCTTCCTGTCAGAAGCAATACCCAGAAGTAAAACTCTTAGGCTTCCCTATTTGTTCTATACTATTATAAGAAGGTGAGAAAAGTCTCCAATGGTCTTACAGCATACAGTTGGTATGGTTTTATATACGCCATTTTATCCACTATTACCTGCTGGCATATATGAGGTTCTTGGGTCTAGGTGATCTTCATAAATCTGCTAACCCTATTTCACTCTCCTCCTGTCTCCCTACCTCCGCTGATTCCCCATTGACCTTTTATCCCCAAAGGGTTCTGGGGTTACACTTATGATCTACATGTTGTATGCACATTGCTGATCAATTCTAAATTTTGGCATATGGACATCGAGGTAACTCATGAGCTCAAAGTCTTCACAATAGAAATTAACAAAACTTTCATTTTATTTACTGTGTTTAATGCTGATATTGGCACTGACTATTATGGTAAAAATGATGATGTGATTATTCTGCTCAAATTCCTCCCATGATGTGTTAGAACTGAGAACTCTGAAGGGTCATTACAGATTCAAGGAGGACACCTCAGGAAAGTGCCACATCCCAAGGGCCCCATATAATAGAAAGAAAGAGGACTGCAACAAACATTGCCCTGTCATCAGGCAAAGAATCAAACAAATACCTTCAGTAACAACAAAAGAGTAGAAATGAGAAAATATACAAAAAAAAACAGACACAAAGATCACCACCACGGGAAATTCAGAGAAAAGGGAAATAGGGCAAACTGAAACTCAAACACCAGGACTCTTGGAGATGGTGACTAAAGCAAATCTGGTAAAATGGAATTCAGAACTCATCACTGAGATCAAAACAGAGATACTGTCCAGAGTGAAAGTCATCATTAAAGAAGAGATCAGCAAGATGATAGAATCCAAGAGAGCAGAAGCAATGGAATCTTTTAAACAGCTTCAAGCAGAGCTCCAGGGAATGATAAAGGAGAATGAGAGCTTGTGAATTAGGATGAAGCAGAGAATCGAATCTCAGACCTAGAGGACAGCATAGCAGCCAACGAGAAGGAAATATGCAACCTATGGAAAAGAGCAAGGGACCATGAGAAATCAGTCCAACAGCTTCTAGATGACTCAAAGAAAAATAATATAAGACTGATTGGAGTCACTGAGGAAGCAGGAGATAGTGTAAAAGACATTAAAAAAAAGCTCTTGTCAGAGATAACAACAGAAAACTTCACAGGCAAAGAAATGGACATACAAATAAATGAGGCCTATGGACTCCAAAATGCCGTGACAGAAAAATATTTACACCTAGACCTATATTTATCAAGGTCCCATATGCACAACAATAGAATGAAATACTGAAAGCAGTGAGAGAAAGGAAGAAAATCACCTATAAAGGGAAGCCCATTAGGATCACAGCAGACTTTTCAACATATTCAATGCAAGGAGAGCATGGAGGGAAGTATTTCAAGCATTACAGGAGAACAACCGCCAACCTAGACTGTTGTATCCTGCAAAACCATCTTTCAGAATAGACAGGGAAATAAAAAGGTGATAAAGAACACCTGAAAAACTACAACAAATACTAAACCTGCACTCCAAAACATCCTAAAGAACATTTTGGAAAAAAAAAAAAAAAACACAGAAAATTCCATACCCAAGAAACCCAGGAGAGTGGATTCATTGGGGCAAACAAGAAACTAAATAGAAAAGGGGGAAAGCAAGGAAGAAAAGAACTAAGAACAGCGAAATATGGCAGCTCTGAATATGTTCATATCAGTCATAACCATTCATGTCAGTGGATTCAATGGGCCAGTTAAAAGACACAGACTAGCAGATTGGATCAAGAAGCAAGATCCTACAATCTGCTGCATACAGGAAACACACCTAATTCAGAAGGAAACCCATAGACTGAAAATAAAAGGTTGGAAAACAATCCTCAATGCCACAGGAAACTGAAAAAAAGCAGGAGTGGCTATTTTGTTTGCAGATAAAGTAGATTTCAAACCCAAACTGATTAAAAGAGATAAAAGAAGGTCACTATATTCTTGTACAGGGAACAATGCAGGAGAAAGAAATAACAATCATAAATATCTGTGCACCTAATTTTAATGCACCAAACTATATAAAACAAACATTCCTGGACATTAAAAGCCAGTTAACCATGAATACAATAGTAATAGGGAACTTTAATACTCCACTGTCACAAATTGACAGATCAACTGGGCCAAGAATCAGTAAGGAGATACTTGAGCTAAATCAAACTTTTGAGCAAATGGACTTATTAGATACCTACAGAATTTTTCACTCTACAGAGCAAGAATATACCTTCTCAGCTGCTCATGGATCACTCTCCAAAATAGATCACATTCTAGTCCATAGAACATGCTTAAGTAAATGCAAAGGAATCAAAGTTATCCCCTGCATACTCTCTGACCATGGTGACTTGAAACTAGAGCTGATTAGCAAAAGAAATTCCAAGATCCTCACAAACACATGGAAATTGAACAACACTCTGTTGAACAACCAATGGACCACAAAAGAAATTAAAGAACTTAAACAGTTTCTACAACTAAACGACAACCCCAGGACAACATACAGGAATTTATGGGACACAGTGAAAGCAGTTCTGCAAGAGAAATTCATAGCAGTTAATGCCTACATTCGGAAAATTGAGCAAACTGAAATAAACAATCTAATGATGAACCTCAGACAATTAGAAAAAGAAGAGCAAAGGGAACCCAAAGTACATACTAGAGAGGAAATTATAAGTATCAGAGCAGAAACTAATGCAGGGGAGATAGAGAACAGTACAAAGAATCAATGAATCAAAGACTTGGTTCTTTGAAAGGATAAATAAAATTGACAGACCCTTAGCCAATGTCATCAAAGGAAGGAAAAGGCTCAAATCCATGCTATAAGGAATGAAAATGGGGAAATCTGCACAGATCCAGAAGTCTAAAGGACACGTACTTTGAAAACCTGTATTCCAAGAAGATGGAAAATCTAGAAGAAATGGATAGATTCCTAGACACATATGAACTACCAAAGCTGACCGAAGAGGATATAAAAATGTTAAAGAATCCGATATCAATCTGGGAAATTGAAAATGTAATAAAAAAAACCTACCAACAAAGAAAAGCCCTGGTCCTGATGGCTTCACTGCTGAATTCTACAAAACTTTTAAAGAAGAGTTACTACCAGTACTTCTCAGTGTTTTTAATGAAATTGAAAGGGAAGCAATACTCCCCAAATAATTCCTTGAAGCAACCATCACCTTGATCCCAAAGGCAGGGAAAGATCCCACCAAAAAAGAAAACTACAAGCCAATATCTAATGAACATTGACAAAAAAAATCCTCAATAAAATACTGGCAAACAATACAGAGTTATCAAGAAAATCATACACCCTGATCAAGTTGGATTTATCCCAGGGATGCAAGGCTGGTTCAACATACATAAATCAAACAACGTTATACACTATATTAACAGACTGAAGGACAAAAAAAAAAAAACATATTGTTATCTCAATAGATGCAGAAAAAGCTCTTGACAAAATCCAACACCCATTTATGATCAAAACCATACACAGAATTGGAATCAATAGACTTTATCTCAATTTAATACAAGCTATTTATAAGAAACCAACAGCCAGCATCATACTTAATGGGCAAAAACTGAAAGCTTTTACACTAAGAACAGGGACAAGAGAAGGTTGGCCTTTGTCTTCACTCTTGTTCAATATAATGCTGGAAACATTAGCTATAGCAATCAGGCAGGACAAAGATATAAAAGGAATAAAGATAGGAAAGGAAGAAGTTAAACTGTCATTATTTGCTGATGATATGATACTCTATTTGGAGGATCTTAAAAATTCAACCAAAATACTGCTAGACTTAATTACAAATTTAGTAGTGTTGCTGGATACAAGGTCAATGATGAAAAATCAACAACCTTTGCAAGGCGTGGTGGCTCACATCTGTAATCCCAGCACTCGAGAGGCAGAGACAGGAGGATTGCTGAGTTCAAGGCATGCCTGGGCTACTTAGTGAGCTCAGGGCCAGCCTGAACTACAAAGCAAGACCCTGTCTCAAAAAAAAAAAAAAAATCAACAGCCTTTGTGTACACAAACAACAGAGTCACTGAAAGAGAAATTGTGGAGTCAATCCCTTTCACAGTAGCACCCAGAAAAATGAAATATCTAGGAATCAACCTAACAAAGGAAGTGAAAGACCTCTGAAAACTATAGGAGTCAGAAAAACGAGATAGAAAAGGAGATCAGAAAGTGGAAAGACATCCCTTTTTCCTGGGTAGGGAGAACCAACATCGTCAAAATGGCTATACTCGCACAACTACTATACAGATTCAATGCAATTCCAATGGAAATTCCAACTCTATACTTCACAGAGCTAGTGAAAATAATACAAAAAATCATCTGGAACCACAAGAAACCTAGAATAGCAAAAGCAATTCTAAGCATCCATGACATGGCAGGGGGTATTATAATCCCCAGTTTAAAATTTTTCTATAAAGCCACTGTGATAAAAACAGCATCGTACTGGCAAAGAAACAGACCCAAGGGCAGGTGGAATAGATTAGAAGATCCAGAAGCAACACTGGATACATTAAGCCACCTTATCTTTGACAAAAGAGCCAAACACCCTCAATGGAGGAAAGACAGCCTGTTTAACAAATGGTGCTGGAAAAACTGGGCTTTAACCTGCCAAAAACTAAGGCTAGACCTATCTCATTCACTATGCACAAAACTAAATTCACAATGGACTTGAGACGTAAACATTAAAACAGAAACAGTAAGCCTGCTCGAAAACAGGTTAGGGAAAACTCTTGGAGATATCGGCTTAGGCACAGACTTTATGAATAAAACCTCTATAGCACAAGAACTAGCAGAAAGAATTAACAAATGGGATCGCATCCTACTGACAATCTTTTGCACAACAAAAGAAGTTACTGGCACTGCTAAAAGACAACCAACAACATGGGAAGAAATCTTTAATAGCTGTGTATCACACAAAGGACTATTATCTATAATATATAAAGAACTTAAACAGATCAGTGTCCCCAAGTTCAAAGACTCAATTCAAAAATGATCATCTGAAATGAACAGACACTTCTCAGAGGCAGAAGTCAGCGCAGCTAAGAAGCATATGAAGAAGTACTCAACATCACTGGTCATTTGAGAGATGCAAATGAGAACAACACTGAGATTTTATCTCACTCCACAAAGAATGGCTGCGATTACAAAATCAACCAACGATAAATGCTGGCATGGCTGTGGGGAGAAAGGAACCCTTCTCCACTGTTGGTGGGATTGTAGACTTGTGCAACCATTGTGGAAATCTGTTTGGAGATTTCTCAGAAAACTAGTACTAGGGATCCCATTTGACACTGCTATCCCCCTGCTAGGAATATACCCAAAGTAATTTTTAAAATCACATTGGAAAGACAGGTGTACACCATTGTTCATAGCAGTTCAGTTCGTGATAGCTCAATTTTGGAAACAACCCAAATGTCCATCAACTCGAGAGTTGATAAAGATGTGTTTTTTTTTTATAAAATATTGTATTATTCTGCCATAAAGAATGACAAGATGGATTCATTTATGTGCAAATGGAGACTCCTGGAGCACACACTAGTAAGTGAAATAAATAGATCACAGACAGGCAAATATCGGATCTTTTCTTTTATATGAGCACCTGTTGATGCAAATGAGCTCTATAAAGTATGACAGTTTTTGTAGAATGGGATGTTTCGAAAGGAAATTTGGTGTGGGGATGTCATGAGGGGAATGAATAAATATGATTCTTCAAGGAAGTAAAAAGCATGTATGTAGGGGGGTGGGGAGGTGTAGTTGGGTAGGTATATGGGTAAAAATGAGAATTAACTTTACATTTGTACAAATCTCCTGATGTTATGTATGATTGTGAGATGTATATAAATTGTACCAATAAAGAATCTTAAAAAAAGAAAAAAAAATAAAGCACATATAGTAGTGTGGGTTGGGATATGGGTAAAAAATGAGAATTAACTTGTGTCATATACTGGTATAAATTCTCCAATGTTGAGTGATTGTGAGATGTATATAAAATGTACCAATAAATAATTCAATAAAAAGAGCATGGTTTCCTTTTGTGACAAACGGGAAGTACATAGACTTCAAAGTACATGCTCTGTCATGGGTCCTGTTATTGTCAGGCTTTTTATGCGAGTGCTTTGCAGTTTTTATTTTTTCAGAGGGCTGGAAATCCTGAGAATGTTTACATAAAAAGCTATTAATGATAAAAGGCATAACTACTTCCATATTATGTTATCTCAGATGCAAAATATAACAATTTGCTTTCTCCATGAAATAAAAGCAGTTAGTTAGCAATGTGGAAATTTTACAATGAAAACAATCTTATGGTTAGTAGAAAGCCTATTATGTTGTTATGTTATTCTACCACCTTAGATCTCCAGTTGCTCATATAAAAACTGTGACTAATAACATAGTGTTTTGGGGAGTTTTCATAAGTATTTCAATATTTTTTCTGTGGCTAATACTAATTTTTGATTAACAAAATTTTGTATACAGTATAGGGCATATGTGTTATTTTGTTTCTTGTATACGTTGTGTAATGAACAAATCAGGATTATCAGCACATCTGGAAAAGGCAAAATCCTTTCTTTAAGCTGTGCTGTGTTGTATAATAAGTTATTTTTACCTGTAGTTACTCTATTGTGAGGTAGTAAATCACACATTGTTCTTCTTATCTAACTGTAGTATTGCACTGATTTGTTTTTAGCTTCTTACCATCTCCTATTGTCCTCTGTTGTCCTCAGTTTCTGGTAACCATTATTCTACTTTCCTTTTATGAGATCATTTTGTTTAGGTTCCATTTATGAATTAGATCATGAGGTATTTATTATTCTATGCCTGGCTTATTTCACATAATGTTCTTCAGTCTTGTCCATGTTGTTGAAAGTGATAAAATTTCTTCTTGAGTGGGTGCGAATAGTGTGTGTTTGTGCATGTGTGTATACATATGTATGCACATGTGTTTTGTTTATCCATTCACTAGTTGATAGACATTTATGTTGATATTTGTGTTGGCTATAATAAATGGTGCTATAGTAAACAGGAAATAGAGGTATCTCTTAATTGTAACTGATGTTATTGTCTTTAGCTATAGGACTGTTTTTTCAAAAGAAGATATACAAATGAGCCAGAAAAAAAATTAAAAGAATGCATAACATTAGTATAAGAAATATGCAAGTAAATGCTACAATGAGATTTTTAACGCTTTCTTTTTCCCTCCTAATGGTGTCCCTTAGTTTTCACACTGCTGGACTGTGAGAAGAGAAGGATCCTTGGTTTTAGTTGGATCCAGCTACCATTCAAAAGAGTCATAGACTGAGTGGCTTTAATAACAGATTTATTCTGTCACCATCCTGGAAGCTAAAGCCCTTCTTAAGATGTGCATGAATTCCTATGGGGTAGTGTCTTAGTTTCGGTTGGACCTTTCTTATTCTGTGTTTATGTAATAGGCAAAGAAGATAAGTATAGTGTATGATATATTCTTGCATAAGGGTACTAATGCTATTGTACAAACTCCTCCCTCATGACTTCATTAGAACTGGGTTACCTTCTAGTGGGTCTTTAACTACATATTAGTTCATTGTAGGGAACAAACTTCAATCCATAGCAGTTCTGCCTTAAGAAAAAGAAGATGTACATTTAGTAATGCTGCCACTGATAATTACATGCCTATGAATAGATCACCCTGCCAGTATGAAATGCTGTTGGCTCTGGTGTGAAATACAATGAAAATGCTTGATTGCCTGCATACTACAGGATGTCAGAGTAGCTTGATTTCCTCAATCAATCTGTAGGGGATAGCTTAAAGTAGGCACTTAAAATTTCTCTCAGACTTTTAAGTAGTGATTGGCTTATTTGAAGAACTGTTTGAGTTTTTTGATTCTTCTATCAAGATGGTTAATTCAGTAGCAAACTGGTTGTGAATATATCTAGAATCTGATATCTGACTCTTAACATCTGTTACCAGCTCAATCTGCAAATTGGTTTTCCACTTCTCTAATTACACAAGCATCTCTTGGCTTTATCATCTCTTCAGATGATTTACAAGTTTCTGTCAATGGTGGAGGCAGATTTTCCCCAGTTGATTTCTACTAGGAACATTTGGTAATATATTCAAACCATATTGTTTCTTTTAAGACAATGTTTAGGTTGTAGATTTTTGGACATAATTAGATAAATTCCTAAGTATCTGCATGTAGAATAAGCTGGGGAGAGGGATATATATAAAATGATTTTAAGTTCTTTACAGAAGAGACAGTATGTTCATTCTTATTTTCCAGAAGTTCCACATCATATAATGATGGGTATAAATTTACAAAGCAACTTATATTTACCTCCTGAGCAGCCTCAAGGTAATCAGTTAAATGCTTTGAGCTCACTTTATCCCTGATAAAATATATTTATATACCATATTACAGACTTAGAAGTGTGAGATGTGTAGATGTTATATTGTAGAGAACAGGGAAAGGGGATATTACTAGAACCCCTGCAGTGGGTCTGTTCTTTTTGAGCCTTGGTAGCACAAGGAAAATTAAAGAATAAAGGCAAGAAATTAGGCTTAGAGAAGAAGTTAAGTTCTGGACCTGATCGGTGATTTTCTGGGCAGCAAAGACAAAAACACTCCAGCTTGCCACTATTGAATTCACAGGGAGTAACGTATGACTCAGAGGGTAGCAATAATACTAAATTGACAAAGATTGTATAATTGGAAAAGTGTAAGATGTCTCAGAGGATGGCAGTAATCCTATGATCATGAAGATCTTATCCTGATGAGGACCTTAGGTTGATTAGAAGCTTTTGTTGATGAGAACTGAAAGATGATCACAGGCATTCTTATAATAGCAGATGAGATGAGTTAAATTGATACATAATTTGTCTCACACCAGGTGAATCCCTTCTCTTACTACTTGGTTCTCAAGGAAGCAGGATGTCCTCAGATGATATAATCTTGCCCTTGAGTGTCACAGCATCATAGGACCACTGAGATCTCAGCTGTGACTGGAGTCATGAATGGAGTTATTATTTGACATGCCATAGCTATCCTTTAGACAGGAAAACTAGGCCTAATCATAATTTAATCGTGAAATGATTTTTTTCACAAAACTATGAAGAATGCCTCTCAACAATATCTTCATCTCAGTATTTCTTCTTCTACTTCTTTCTTCTTCTTCTTCTTCTTCTTCTTCTTCTTCTTCTTCTTCTTCTTCTTCTTCTTCTTCTTCTTCTTCTTCTTCTTCTTCTTCTTCTTCTTCTTCTTCTTCTTCTTCTTCTTCTTCTTTTTTTCTTCTTCTTCTTCTTCTTCTTCTTCTTCTTCTTCTTCTTCTTCTTCTTCTTCTTCTTCTTCTTCTTCTTCTTCTTCTTCTTCTTCTTCTTCTTCTTCTTCTTCTTCATCTCCTCCTCCTCCTTCTCCTTCTTCTCCTTTTTTCTTCTTCCTCCTGCTTTCTCTCTCTCTCTGTCTGTCTCTCCCTCCTGCCCTCCCACCCTCCCCCCTCTCTCTTTTTTTATTTTTTGAGACAGGGTCTCACTTTGTAGTTCAGGTTGGTCCTGAACTCACTATGTAGCCCAGGATAGCCTCAAATTCACAGAGATCCTCCTGGCTCTGCCTCCCAAATGCTGGGATTACAGGCATCAGCCATCATACCCAACAAGAAGGATTTATTTCCTTTCCTTTTTTTTTTCTTTTTGGTCCCAGGGATTGAACTTGGGACCTTGTGCTTGGCAGGCAGCCATTGTGCCTGCTGACCTACATCCCTGGGCCTTCTTTTCATTGTAAATTAGTAGTTGGTGTTGTTTCATCATTGATATCATCATTATTGTCCTCATCTATTGAGGATTAATATTCTCAAACCTTGTAGGTTGTGTAACACTGTGAGGCATTGCAGAGTGAAACTAAATTTTGGATTTTTTTTGGTGAAAGTTGAAAGTATGAGATTGGAACTGAAAAAAATAAGTACTTCACTGAAGAGAGGTAATTTAAACTTTCTGAGTTTAATCCTTTTTCCTACATTAAATATTTCATAAACTTTTATAGGACAAAAGGTTAAATGTATAAACATGCATTTTTATGGGATGCATTTTCCTTTTTTCAAAGAAAATTTCCTTTATTTTATTTTACTTTATTTTATTTTTTTGAGACGGGTCTCACTTTGTAGTTCAGGGTGGCTTTGAACTCACTACGTAGCCCAGGCAAGCTTTGAAATCAGCAATCCTCCTGCCTCTACTTCCTGAGTGCTGGGATTACAGGCGTGAGCCACCATGCCTGGCACTGTGGTATGTGGTATTGGTTGTTGGTGGGTGTGTGTCACCATGCCAAACATTGTATGTGGTTACTGGGATTGAACTCAGGACCTTGCACTTGTGAGGCAAAAGCTAGAACCACTGAGCTAAATCTCCAGCCCAAATTTCCTTTATTTTTAAAAATTGATTTTATTGGTATATTTCATACATACATTTTGTTTGGATTCAATATTGAGAACTTGTACCTGTACATGATATATCTCGATTCTCATTTTTCCCATTCATCTGCCCTTTCCATACCAACCCCCTATATACATAAGCCTCATTCCTGTTATTTCCATCAGAGTTTTTCTTTCCCTTCTTTACTTTCCTCTTCCTTTTCAACATTTTCTTCCTGTTTCGCTGTACCTATCCTACATTTTGGAACTGTACGGAGAATTTTCTTAAAGGTGAAATCAGGACCAGAGATTTAGCTCAGTGGTTCTGGTGCCTGCCTCGCAAGTGGAAGTGCAAGGTCCTGAGTTCGAATCCGGCTAACAACATACAATACTGGGCATGGTGACTCTCACCCACTAGCAATCAATACCACATACCACATACCACAATGCCGGGCGTGGTGGCTCACACCTGTAATCCCAGTACTTGGGAGGCAGAGGCAGGAGGATTGCTGAGTTCCAGGCTTGCCTGGGCTACATAATGAGCTCAGGGCCAGCTTGAACTACAAAGAGAGACCCTGTCTCAAAAAAAAAAAAAAGCGAAATCAAACTGTATTATATCCTCATATACTAACTGCACCACAACTTAGATTGATTGTGCTGATGTTTGGCTAAAGGCATACATTCCAGAGATATTATTTAGAAGTTGCATTAGAGATGACAGAGAGTTATGAATTCCTCTAGAGGATGAAGAATCATCTTTCTATTAAGATTATTATACTACTTACCAAACAGAGCTACCCAGAAACCCATTTTGTTTTCAAATATATTGAATGTTCACTGATACTCATGTCATTTTCTTTACACACAGCTAATATTTCTTTTTCTTATGTAGGTTTAGCCTCTACTGAATTTAGATTGTTGAGGTACTTTAGCCTTCTTTAAAATAATTCTAAGCATTTCAACATTGTCACCCACTCATGAGAGAGGTCTGACTTGTGAATACCCAAGTCCTGATACCCAAGCCTTCTTTTGTTCCTGGAACTGGACCTTCAGCTCATGCAATTTTCTCAAAAGCTTGCGGTTACACTTCTGACTCTGGTTTCCAGTTGAGGCTGTGGCTTCTCAGTTCTGTTTAGGTATCTGAATAAATTCTTTCTCTCTTGTAAGTGGACCTCTTATCTTTTGTTTAACCTACTTCAGTCCCATCTGGCACAAAGCATTGTTATTGACCCCAGGCCTCCATCTTAATCTAGTCTTCAGATTCTCCTTTGTGGGTTTGAACACATTTCCATCCCTTGCCAGTGAACTTTGTATTGCTGAAGTTTACAAGACTTTCCCTTAAATATCCATAGTTTAAGGTAAAACTGTGTTGCTTATATGTTAAATCCTTAAGGTGTTTTGTATAAAGATTTGGGCCATGTGTTAGAGTGGGTAAGAAATCTGCTAACAGAATAAACTGAACAAGTGTAAGTTATATTGTACCTTATCTTATGATTTTACAAAGTTGCATTACTCATTACCACTTCCAACTTCTAAAAACGTGATTATTTGTTTACTGAATTTTTTTTTGAGACAGGGTTTCACTTTGTAGTTCAAGCTGACCCTGAGCTCACTGTGTAGCCCAGGCAAGCCTCATATTCAGCAATCCTCCTGCCTCTGCCTCCCTAGTGCTGGGATGACAGGCATGAGCCACCATACCCAGCATACTGAATTCTTGAATGTATTTGAGGAAACCTATGGTTGAGAACCCAACTCTATGTCCTGTTATGAAAGAAACACTTATACCAAATGCCAGAGGATTAAACCCTGAAACTTAAGTTCTTATCTGGTTAGTGAGGTGGGTAATTTGTAGGTGAGAGGGGAAGCATTATAATTTAAAGCATGAGGTAGTGCCAAACAGAATGACCTATTTCTTGACCTATTTTTCTTACCTTCACTCTTAATCTTTTCCCTTAAATCATTCCTTATTCTCACTTTGAGGTGCAGAAGTGATTTCTAAGATATTTTCATCCTGGCACATGATGTGGAATTGGGCTTAACTCTTCTCATTACTCCATTTCTTCCACACCTTTTCCCCAAAGAACTCTCAGAACCAACAACTGGATATTATACAAATAGATGAGTGTACACATAAATATCATTTTATGAAAAATGGAAGTTTCTATTTATAAATCTTTTCTTTTACTCTGTAAGTTTTATGCATAGTGATGTTTTTATTTTATATTTTGATGACTCTTTTCTGATACCAACCATACCAGACAGAGCTGCTCCTATTTGATGTTTGAGTGTGTTAGTGTGTGTGTGCTTGTGTGTATGTACATGTATGTTTACCATGTATTGATCACCAATTTCATGTCTTATAATTGTTATGTATATTTTTATTGGCTATAATTTGATTCAAATTAAATTTCAAATGTCAAGCAGTGTACTTCCAGGGATTTGATTTCTTTAGTATGTAGCACACTGATTGTGGTAGATGTCCAGAGCATCTTTCCCTCTGCTTCAGTGACTTGTAGCCACAAGGTTAACAAGTGTCTTATCTAGCTTCTTCTCTTCTTTCTATACTCTTCTTCCTACTTATGGTTGCTGATCTTTACCTAGTTCCCATGAATGCCTTGCCTCAGTTCAATTACTATCAACTCTGTAGTAAATACTACCTATTCTCTCCCTTCCTCTCTCTCTCTCTCCCTCTCTCTCTCTCTCTCTCTCTCTCTCTCTCTCTCTCTCTCTCTCTCTCTCTCTCTCTCCCCCACCCCCATTTGAGACAGGGTCTTGTTTTGTAGTTCCGGCTGGCCCTGAGCTCACTATGTAGCCCAGGCAAGCCTGGCACTCAGCAATCCTCCTGTCTCTACCTCCTGAGTGCTGGGATGACAGGTGTGAGCCACCACACCTGGCATTGTGTTACATAGTATTGATTGCTGGTGGGCTTGAGTCCCCATGCCCAGTATTGTATGTAGTTACCGGGATGGAACTCAGGAAGTTGTGCTTGTGAGGCAGGCACTAGAACCACTGAGCTAAATCTCTGCTCCATACTTCCTATTCTTTTTTTTTTTTTTTTTGAGACAGGGTCTCGCTTTGTAGTTCAGGCTGGCCTACAGCTCCCTATGTAGCCCAGGCAAGCCTGGAACTCAGCAATCCTCCTGCCTCTGCCTCCCCAGTGCTGGGATTACAGGCTTGAGCCACCACGCCCGGCTTTTTTCTTTACCTAGTTTATAAGTAGTAAACCTTAATGGCGTCGTGGTTCCTTATCTGTGAATGTTACTATCTGCAGTCACCAGCAGATAATCTCACCCTGATGTTTATGTCCTCAAAATGTCAACAGCAGCTTACAACATGGTCAAATTCCTATTTCATATACCTCATTTCATCTCATCATGCAGGTACGCTTTAAACAGCGTAATGTTAATGGACGAGATGTAAGTAGTATGCAACTGAAGTGTTCTTTAATCATTAAAATGTTCTTCCCGGGGCCAGAGATTTAGCTCAGTGGTTCCAGTGCCTGCCTCGGAAGCACAAGGTCCTGAATTCGATCCTGGTAACCACGTACAATGACAGGTGTGGTGGCTCACACCTGTAACCCCAGTACTCTTGGGAGGCAAAGGCAGGAGGATTGCTGAGTTCCAGGCTTGCCTGGGCTACCTAGTGAGCTTAGGGCCAGCCTGAAGTACAAAGTGAGATCCTGTCTCAAAAAAAAAAAAAAAAAAGTTATTCCCTTTTGTCTTTTGCCATGCAAAGAACCAACTTTCCCCACCCCTACTCCAAGGAGACTCAGTGAACAGACCTGGAATAGGCTCAATTTTGAGTTAGGCAGCCTTAAGTATAGACTAGATCAGCAGCAGGATTATAAGACATGCATGAGAAGAAAATAGTGCTGCTTTGTTTGTGGAATTGAGATTGCCTAGTGGTTTATCTTGGAAGATTATATTTAGCTGAATATTTATTATTATGATATTTAAAATATATCTTTAAAAGTTTGTTGAAAATTAATAAAATGAATATTACTTTTTGTGGTCTATAAATTGCCTTTATTTTTTAATTGAATTATTTATTGGTAGATTTTTTATACAGTTCACAATCACACTCAACACTGGGGAATTTGCACCAGTATATGAAAGAAGTTAATTCTCATTTTTACCCCTATTAGTACCTACCCACAACCCCACCCCTTATATACATACTATTTCTATCTCTTTCCAAACTGTATTTATTCTTTCCCCTCATTACGTTCCCTCACCACATTCTCTCTGAATATTTCCTATTTTACAAAATCTATCATACATTCTAGAACTCATTTTCTTCTACAGGTTCTCATACCAGATAAAAGATACGGTATTTATATATCTGGGATATATTTATTTCACTTATTATTGTGTCCTCAAGGTGTATCTAT
The DNA here is from genome assembly GCA_004025085.1 of Thryonomys swinderianus. Taxonomy (NCBI): domain Eukaryota; kingdom Metazoa; phylum Chordata; class Mammalia; order Rodentia; family Thryonomyidae; genus Thryonomys; species Thryonomys swinderianus. Next base: position 24,224 of record PVIC010004541.1, read on the forward strand.
TTGTGCATAAATGTCTGAAACTTGTCATTCTTTATGGCAGAGTGATATTCCATTTTTTTAAAAAGAAACACACACACACACACACCTTTATCCAGTCTAGAGTTGATGGGCTTTTGGGTTGTCCAAGATTTAGCTATCACAAACTGAGCTGCTGTAAACATGGGTGCACATATGCCACTGTGATAGGAATCTTGTAATTCTTTTGTGTATATCCCCAGCAGAGGAATAGTAGGATCAAATGGGACCTCTAATCCTAGTTTTTTGAGGAATCTCCACACTGATCTCCATAGTGGTTGTACTAGTCTACATTCCCACCAACATTGGAGAAGGTTTCCTTTTTTCTCCACAACCTCACCAGCATTTGTTGCTGGCTAATGTTGAGATAGAAGCCATTCTTTGTGGAGTGAGATGAAATCTGAGTTGTTTTCATCTGTATCTCTCAAATGGCCAGTGATGTTGAGCATTTCTTCATGTATTTCTTAGCTGATTTTACTTCTTCCTTTGAGAAGTGTCTGTTCATTTCAGATGCCCATTTATGAACTGGGTCTTTAGACTTGGGGGTACTGATTTGTTTAAGTTCTTTATATATTCTAGATAGTAGCACCAGGGATGCAAGTCTGGTTTAACAAATGCAAGTCAATAAATGTAATACATTATATTAACAGAGTCAAACACAAAAGCCATATGGACATTTCAATAGATACAGAAAAAGCTCTTGACAAAATCCAATACCCATTCATGATCACAACCTTACAGAGCATCAAAATAGATGGAGATTATCTCAAACTAATACAAGTTATTTATGAGAAACCAACAGCCAGCATCATACTAAATGAGCAACAACTGAAACCTTTTACACTAAGATCAGAAATGAGACAAGGATGTCCACTGTCACCACTCTTATTCAGTATAGTGCTGGAAACATTAGCCACAGCAATTAGGCAAGACAAAGAAATAAAAGGAATAAAGATAGGTAAGGAAGAATTTAAACTGTGATTATTTGCCAATGGTATGATTCTCTATCTAGAGGATCCTAAAAACTCAACCAAAAGACTGATAGACTTAATTGCTAGATTTAGTAGTGTAGCCGGATAAAAGGTAAACACTAAAAAAGCAATGGCCTTTGTGTACAAAAACCACAGACTCACTGAAAAAGAAATTGGGGAGTCAATCCCTTTCACAATAGCAACCAGAAAAGTGAAATATCTAGGAAAAAATCTAATAAAGGAGGTAACAGACCTCTATTCTGAAAACTATAGGACTCTGAAAAAGGAGCTAGAAGAGGATACCAGAAGATGGAAAGACATCCCTTATTCCTGGGTAGGGAGAACTAACATCGTCAAAATGCCTATACTCCCACAACTACTATACAGATTCAGTGCAATTCCAATTGAAATTCCTACACTATACTTTATAGAGCTAGAGAAAATCATCCAAAAATTCATCTGGAACCACAAGAGACCTAGAATAGCAAAAGCAATTCTAAGCAATCAGGACATGGCGGGGGTATTACAATCCCAATTTAAAACTCTGGTATAAAGCCACTGTGATAAAAACTGCATGGTGCTGGCAAAGTAACAGACTTAAGGACCAGTGGAATAGATTAGAAGATCCAGAAACAACTCCAGATACAGTAAGCCACCTTATCTTTGACAAAGGAGCCAAACATCCTCAATGGAGGAAGGACAGCCTCTTGCACAAATGGTGCTGGAAAAACTGGGCTTTAACCTGCCAAAAACTAAAGCTAGACCTATGTCTTTCACCATGTACTAAACTAAAATCACAGCAGGTTAGAGACTTAAACATTAAAACAGAAACTCTAAACCTGCTGAAAAACCGGTCTTGGAGACATTGGCTTAGGCACAGACTTTATGAATAAAACCTCGATAGCTCAAGAACTAGCAGAAAGAATCAACAAATGGGATCTCATCCTCCTAAAAAGCTTCTGCACAACAAAAGAAACTACTGGCACCATTAAAAGACAACCAACAACACAGGAAAGATGTTTACTAGCTGTTTGTCTTTCATATCTTTGAACAAAATGTGTACGTGATCCAAAGTTACCACTTTTTTATGTAAAATTCAAAGTGACTTTATCCAGACATCAGCAGGAGATTGAATGGTTAGGAATTAATGATATTCTACTACATCTTGATATTCAGCTACCTTTTTACTCTGAAATATATGCATTATTTGAATCAGTGATTACATAGAACAAACTATCCAATAGATGTACAAAGTAAAAGTTACATGTAAGCTATTCTTCAAGGAAATTATACGTTTTTTATTGTAATAGCTGTGTGTTATCACGTGAAGCCTTTTTGCCATTCCCTAACATTGGTTGGCAGCTGGAATTCTATAACCAAAAGCTTAAACCTTAAGAAGCTACTCATTCTGGATAACATCAAATAATACATTTGTTATAAGCAAAGTAAGGTTTATTAAACTGCTAAAAGAATATAGAATGTGTTATACAGAATATGTGAGAAGGGTGTGCATGGGAAATTGGGCATGCTCATAAAATAGGCTAAAATGTTAGAATTTTACTTTGAGAGTCTTCTAACCTTTACCAGTACATATCTCTATATATTCATTATTTTCCTACAATGATTCTGCTATTACTTTAATAACAAACTCATTGTCAAAATACTATGGGATTTTAGATCTATAAGGGGCTTCATAGAACTACATCCCATTTTGTCATTTTTGTAAGTAGAAGCTACTGTCTTGTTGGTGACCACTATGATGGAAATAGGAGTAGGGGTTTGCTAGTTCAGTGTTTCTTATTAAATATGCCATTGTCCTTGTACCACTTAAATGCTTAATGCTTCATACTTGTCTTTCTCTCACTCATTTTCACTTCTTGATGCTTCTGAAAGTGAAATACTTCGTTCAGTTCTCTTTCTTAAACTCCTTTCAAAACAGTGTAGATCTCTCACTCTCACCAACACAGTTTTAATGATCTCATGATTTATTTTCCAATTTTTTTCTATTCTCAACAATGTCATACATTATGTTCACCATGACATTAAATAATATTAAACTGATTAAAACTAGGTGTTACATATCCCGTGATATTCCACAAAATTTGAATTGTTTTTTATCTTACAACATGGAGATGAAATGAAGTAGGATTATGAATCAGACACTGTTTGCCCCTGGACACATATGCCTCTATTTCCCAGTGGCATTATTAACAGCACCAGATTGAATGCTTATAACCGAAACTCTGAACAGCAAAGCGGTCTAAATTATACTGAAAGTATTTTGGGATAGAAAGAAGATATCTATATATGTATGTGTATGTATATGCATACATACATATTTATCTGTAATCTGATTTAGAAACATTATCATTGTAAATGATAATGTAAAATATTTGGATATTTAGAATTACTATAAAATTATAAAATGTTTCAAAGCTTTACAGCATATAATTATACCATGAAACATGTTAACTTTTATTCTTTTTCATTTAACGTTGATTAACTTCTAGTTTTGATGGAGAATTGCAGATGTTTCTCAAATTTCAATTGATATTTCATTGACCACAACGATATTTTTTCCCTTAACAGGGAAACTTATTTTCATAACTTACTTAATCATTTGTGTAATGATTCCATTAGCTTGTTTACTTAACAACATTGCCTCAACTGTGAAGCATGGCTCTCCTTAACATTTCTATGATCCTGAATGAACTACCCATGGGGACCTTAATTTTCCCTTATAAAGAATATACTACTCATTGGGTTTTGTGAGGATTAGCTGGGAGAATATATTTATATATATACAGGTGTTCAAAGAAAATTTGACAGCCGTCACTCAATAAATGATGTACCAGCTATTATACAAAACTAGCTTCCCTAAACCTATCAGTTAAGTATACCCTTGTGATATTTTATTCACTGGGTCCACTTGGAATTCTTACAATATTAACAAATTTTCTAAAGACCTCTTGGATTATACTTTAGTTAAATAGATCTAGTTTTACAAGGAAAAAATCAAATCATATCCCTAGTAGTAGGTGAATTAAGTAACTTTTAAGAATAAAACAATTACTTTGAATTCTTGGAAGTGAGAGTTAATGCTACTAGAAAGGAACATTATTCTTCATATTAAGTATGCTCAAGTATTTTGACCTTCTAATCCCAATAATTCTTCTCCCATCCAGCAGATATTTTGAATGACTAAAAGGAGAACTCAAAAGACTGGGTCAAATATGTTATTTTTTTTGTCCTTATATCTGTCAGTTTTTTACTTGATAGTGGATATTAACTTGGTGCACTGCATTCTACCCAGGTTCTGTTGGTGTAAAGCAAAGGAAGATAATTTTGTAAATTATTTAAGTGGTTCTTATATATTACTATGTCTTAAAATCACTGGAGAAAGACTTCTCTAAATAATGATTGCCTCAACTCATCCATTATGGTTCGGGTTTAAATGTCCCATAAAAGGTTCATAATGTGGAAGGCTTATTTCACAGGTGATGGTCCTTCAGGAAGTGTTTGGAAAATGAGGGCTTTAATTTCATTAAATGGATTAATCAATTGTGGAGTTTATTAGCCGGTGAGCTTATTAGGAGATAGGGTCCAATCAGGTAAAGTAAGTCACATAACATATGACTTTAAAAGATGTGTTTTGACTCAGGTTCTCTCCCCCCCCCCGCTTCCTCTTCCTTCCTCTCTCTCCCTGCTCTCACCTCCCTTTTTTCTTTTCACTCTCCTCTTGCCTATTTACCAATCTTTCCTCCTTTCCTACATTAGATCCATTTTCTCATGTATTTGATTATGGCTCTAAGAAGCTGATCAATGCTGACCCAAAAAAGTTGGTAAGGATTTTGGGTACCTGCTTTATTTACTGCTCTACTCTCTTCTAACCTTTATTCACTATCCCTTCTTACTTACTTTGATCATTTCCCTCTTGATGAATACAGTTGTATTTCTATCAGTGCTTCTGAGAGTTCTTGGGTTTCCATGCATGCATATGCAAGTACATTTAGAAAGGTCTTAAACTCCCATATCTCAGATATAGAAACATGTGATGGAATGTAGAATAGTAACATATCCATTTTTTAAAATGTTTTTTAATTTTTTTTGAGACAGGGTCTTGCTTGGTAGTTCAGGCTGGCCCTGAGCTTACTATGTAGCCCAGGCAAGCCTGGAACTCAGCAATCCTCCTGTCTCTGCCTCCCGAGTGCTGGGATTGCAAGTGTGAGCCACCACGCCCGGCTATTTTTAATTTTTGTATAGGTACATTTTATGTATACATCATGATCACACTCAATATTGAGCATTTTTACCAATATATAATGTGACATCTCATTTTTCCCATTCCCCTACTTACCCTACAACCCCCTCACCCCCATATTCATGAGTTCATTTCCCTTTTTTTTACTATCACAATTCTGTCTTTCCCCTCATATTTATCCCTAATCCCCATTTTCTTAGGATATTTTCTATTTCACAGTGACTATCATACATTCTAGGATTTAATTACATTTCTCCTACCAAAGAAAATATACAGTATTTACACATCTGTAAGCTTTTTATTTCACTTATAAGTATTTCCTCAAGGTATGTCCATTTGAGTATAAATGACTGAAGCTTATCACTCTTTATGGCAGAGTAATGCCCTGTTTTACTTAAAAAAGAACACATCTTTATTCAGTCTAGAATTGATGGGTATTTGGGCTGTTTCCAAGATTTAGCTATCACAAACTGAGGTGCTATAAACATGGGTGCATATATGTCACTGTGATATGAACCTTTTCTTTCATGTATTCATTCCTAACAGGGGAATAGCAGGGTCAAATGGGACCTCTAATACTAGTTTTTCCAGCTAGTCATCCACTCCAAACTCTGATTACATCTTTACTTGTTAGTCAAGGTTTTTACAGTTACCTTCTTTCCTTAACTTATGATCTAGTGCTCTCTATCTCATTTTTTTTTCTGTTATTCACTGATACTTTCTATTGGTTATTTTTCTCTACTTGACTGGATTATACTCACTTCGAAAATAAAGGATTTGTCTTTCTGATATTCTGATTCAGCACAGTTTTTAGGAAGTAGGTATTCTCAAAATGTTACAATGTCACATTTCCACATTAAGCTGGTCTCCCTGGAAGAGAATCACAAATCTGACCATAAGGTATTATATAAGAACTCTGACTTCTGAGAGACTAATATACAAGAAATATTCTGGTGATAAAAGTGTATTACTTAACTGGTATCTTGGAGAAGACCACATGAAATTGGAATTTAGGAAACAGGTGCCTGAGAGGAAACTAGGGGTGCCAATATAATTGACATACAGGGACTAGTGACAAACTTTATTTTCCATTAGTTTTCCCATGGCTGGCACTGTCTCAGGAATCTGAATAATTGTTAGGTTAAATCAAAAGAAGAAAATGAAATACAGAAAGAGTATCATGCCTAGATTGTTGAATATAACTGTGCCTATATATTGATGTATTTGCTTTCAGTTTTGGAATATCACTCCTATGGCAGCTAAAACCAAGTCTAGTATATGTGGGTCTCCTTAAAGGAAGAAATGGCCCTGGTTGATGCTTTCCTTACCTTTCAAAGAGATCTGTATATATTTAAGGGCTTAAAAACTTTATTAAATTAAAAAACTATGCTTTACTAAATAATAAATTAGGATTTTACTGTTTACAGTTATTTCTCAGCCTACAGAAAAAAAATAAGGTGTTACATTTCTTCATTTTGTATTTACTCATTCCTTATTGGTAAGCTAAATATTGTTTCCCCTTCTATTTTTGAATCTTTATTGGTACATTGTATGTACACATCATGATGACAATCAATATTGAGAATTTGTAGCAGTATATGGCATGATTTAATTCTCATTTTTCTCATTCCCCTACCCATCCCACACCTCTCACCCCCTAAATACATAAGCTTTTTTTCCCCTTTTTAAAGTTTACCATCACATTTTTTCTTTGCTCTCTTTAATCACCCCTCCACCCAATTACCTTCTGAATATTTTCTGTTTCACAATATGAATCATGCATTGTAGAACTCATTTACAGTTTCAGTTTTTCATACCAGAGAAAAGATATGATATTTACACGTTGTGACCTATTTCACTTATGAGTATATCCTGAAGGTAGATACAGTTGAGTATATATCACTCAAACTTATCATTCTTTATGGAAGAGTAATACTCCATTTTATTGAAAAAACACTTCTTCTTTATCCAGTCTCCAGTTGGTGGGCATTTAAGTTGTTTCCAAAATTTAGCTATCACAAATTGAGCTGTTATGAACATGGGTGTGTATACATCACTGTATCTCCTCTCTTTTTGTTTCTACTCTCAGATATGCTTCTTACTCAGGCTGGAATTGTCGTTTTCCTTCCAAACTTCTTTCACAGGCTCATTGCAAATATGCTCATTTGCTTATTGTGAAATACCATTTTCCTCCAAGTGTGGAGGAAATTTTAAAAATTTTGTGTTCTTATATTTTAAATCATGCAAAATCAAGCAGGAAGGATGTTTCATGCCCTGTCTTTTAAAAAGTTGTTGCACGCTGACACCTGTATAATTACAGTCTGATATACACATTTATAATGTATATATAATAAAATGCATAGATATATTTATTTACTGTAAAATAAACTAAATTATTTTTCTTTCAATTATTTAAAGAATTATTTTTATTTTAATTATTTAAATCAACTCTATTTGCTCATTGCTTAAGTTGACCATAGCTTCTAGATAAAATTTTAAAAAGAAAATAAAGAAAAATTTCCAACTCCTTGTCTGAAAGGAAAGTATAGAATAGCAGATGCCAGTATCCTTTTAGGAGTCACAAAAATTTTTAAGTCTCATTTAAAGAATATTTCATTTTAACCTACCATACCATAAGCATTTTAAATATCTATATAGTTAAATATTTTATAAATTCTTATAGTTTATCTTATTATTATAAGTAGAAAATGTTAAGTACTAATATCTAATATGAATTATTTCAATAATTGTATCAATTTTCATTTTGAAGATCATTTGAAGTTTCAAGCTTTGGATAAAAAGATTTTTCCATGCATATTATATGTACAAATAATTTTAATGTTTGACAAACTGTGTAGTTGTCAATGAAATTTTATTATATCACTTCTTTTAAAAAACAACTAAAAGATTTTATGCATAATTGTGAAAGATTCATTTACTCATGACAGAATATTTGAATATATGTGGCAGAAGTGAGCATATGATGGAATATTTATTTATTTAAATATTTCTTGGTACTTTCCATATACACATTTTTTAAAATGTCCTTTGCACTGTCTCCTGGCTCATCAGTGACTCCATTTATATTCTTTGTATCATCTAGGAGTTTTTGGATTGATTTCTCAGGGTCTCTTGGAATTATCCATAAATTATGTTTTTCTTGTTCATACGCTGTGATCCTGTTCTCTAGGTCTGAAATTCAGTCCTCACCTTCATTCATCCTACTTCATAAACTTCTGTTCTTGTCTTTAATCACCTCAACTTTGTTTGAAACTGTTTAGTAGGTTCCATTGCTTTTCCTATCTCAGATTCTATCATGCTCCTGAACTGTTCTATAGCCCTATTAATTATATCATTTACTATGGAAAATATCTCTGTTTTCATCTCGGAGATCAGTTCTTATTTCCATTTTACTAGATCTACTTTTGTTCCTATCTCAGAGAATCCTGGTGATTGAGCTTTAGTTTACTCCATTTCTCTTTTTTTCTGGATTCCCCTGTGGTGATGATCTGTGATTCTGAATTTGTGATTTTTTTTCTTATTTCTATTCCTTTGTTTTTGCTTATGTTGTTTGTTTAGTTCCTTGACCAGGGTCTGAGCAATGGTAGTTTCACTTTAGGAAATGGCTACTTCCTGAGTTGTCCTCCTTAGATCTGTAATGGCCCATAAGTGATCTCAGTTTCCAGTGCACTGTGGATGGTCTTTGAACAGAACAATCCCATTGTCTTTGTTGACATAATACATTTGGTATAGAACACAGGACAGGAAATGATAAGCTTTGGCAACTATTATCCTGATACCTTAAATCTCATGAGTTACATCTTTGACACGTGCCTAAATGTAAAAATAATCAGAAATGTGTTTATAACATATAAGTCCTTAAATAAAGCAGCACTACCCTTTAGGAATAAAAGTTTACTGGGGAGTTGGAGAGGAAGGGCGATAAGAAGAGAGATTAGAAATAGTGTTAGAGGATATATAAAAATTACACAGACTTCAAGAACCTTACAGATGCTAGAACATAGCAGAGGCAAAAGACAAAAATATAAGACAGAGCCAACTAAGAACTGCAGGACCACTAGAGGCTTTGCACACATTTCTATGTTAATACAGAAAGAAGAAAAATTTTTGAAGACTGAAACTCTTCTAGGTTTTGATTCTGACTGGAAGACAGGAGAGGATGAGGGAACAATAAGAAAATATGAGTACCTAGGAGAAGTGGGTAGACAGGAGACTGTTTTCCTTCTTCTGTAAAATATGAGAGTAATTAAGAGAAGAAAGCTGAAGTTTCACAGATTCAGCAATAGCAGAGTAATGAGATGAAAAAAAGTGAGATCAAAGCAAAGAAAGAAAAAGAATAATAGCAATATCAACAACAACAACAACCACAACAATAATGCAAAGCTATGAACACTGCCAGATAGGCCCTTCATAATGTGCATATGTTGTCTTCTGTAAATAGTATGGGCAATAGTGCACAAATCAACAGTGGTTAGCCACAGAGAGACAACCGTCATCCCTTAACTAAGTTCTGATTAAAATGCTCGAGTTGAGCTCAAAGAAGTCTTTTTTCCCCTCATTTTTACCCATATCCCTACCCACCCATAGCTCTTCACCCCAAACAGGTCTTGTAGGTTTGAATTCTCCAAGAGTCCCTGATATTGCAGATGGTACTGACTCTCCCAACTCATTGATGTCTATATTCAACAGGATTCCCTGTTTTCTGGTGTTTCCTTTTTTTTTTTAAATGATGTGGTGGATTGGGCAGAGGAATGGACTGAAAGCTGTGTTCCAGCACTGCTGCCACAGTTATTTGGTGTCCACAGGCAAGTGGGTGGTGTCTTTGGAGACTTTTCCCTCTGCAAATGTCATGTCTAGTCTGGACCACAAAGAAATGGAGATTCTGTGGCCTTAAGGTTTTCCCTGGTCACAGGAATTTGGGGATTCTGCACCTGAATCCATGCACCCCTTCTACTGACAGGCCCACAAGACTGGAGAGCATGTAGCCTTCTGGCCTAGTCCTGGACACAGAAAACCTGCTAGTGGAATGCTGCAGAATGGCGCTTGGTTCATTTCTTATAATGCTCTTGTGTCTCAGTGTCTGCACTTGTATCCCAATAGATTCACACAGAATAATGACAGACTATTTAAATGAAGCTTTATATTTTGAAATGCATGATTCTACTTCAAAAACAAAACAAAACAACAAAAAAAGTTCATATGTCTGAACCCTTGTTCATAGAGGAATAAAAGTTAAATTACTTTAAATTCTCTTTAAAATTATTGTACTCTCATCTAAAATGGTGCTTTGCCCTCACACTTTCACTTTCCTGGAGTTTTTTTTTTTTTTTAATTTCCATGAATTAAGGGGCAAAACCTATATCAACCTTAAAACCAAAATCAGAGGCTTTGACACTTAGAGATCTTGACACAATTTGTAATGCTTGCATGTTAGTTTAAGAGAAAAAATTACCAGCATGTGATTTGTTGTCACCAGAAATATTAATCAGTTCATCAAGAAAAGTTGTAAGCTAATCTGATAAAAATACACTAGCATCATATGTGGAGAGTCACAGAAGCTACAATGCCGCCATACTGGTGGAGGTATGTTAACCAACTTTAAACTCAGTCTTATGTATTTTAGGGCAGATACATAATGTAGCTAAATTCTTTGCCATAAAATGACAACCATGAACCCTATTCCAGTTCTCAGCAGAGTCCTCAAGCCTATCTAAAATGCAGTGAGAACCACCTATATGATCTGTCTTTGTATGGATAAATGTATTCTGAGGCTGGATCAGAATTACCCATTATGCTCCAATTATGTACTTATACCTCTCATATTTCTATTACCCATTATGTCACTTGACTGCCTTTCTTTCCTGATAATCTTTTTTTTCTTTAAAAAATATGCTTTGGCGTTTCCGGCGGACAGAAGGCCGCCCACCGGCCCACTGTATGCCGGGAGTGGCCCATGGACTCGGCTGCCAGGCAGGGAGCGGCCCGCGGACTCAGCTGCCAGGCACCATCCGTTTCCGGTGGAATGAAGGCTGCCCACCAGCCCACTGTATCCTGGGAGCAGCCCGCGGACTCGGCTGCAGGGCACCATCCGTTTCCGGTGGTCTGAAGCTGCCCACTGCCCCACTGTATCCCTGAGCTGTGCAGTGAGGAGTCAGGTACGGACCCTGGGTGCCAGCCACACCACGGAGGGTTGAGGGCCTCCGCCCAGTCCCAACCCTATGCCTCGGCTGTGTTGTGAGGACCCAGGTCCTAGAGGAGCCAGAGTCATCTCCTGCGTCCCTCCACAGGTGGTGTGCTCCTGGAGCCACACTGAGACACCAGGCAAGATAAAAAAAAAAAGGGGGGGAGGAATCTAGCTTCTATTTTGCCATCTACTCCTACTCCTAGATCCCTCTATTCACCTCTTGTCCCCACACCCTCTCCTATCTTGCTGTCAGAACCAATAGCCAGAAGTAAAAGATTCTTAGGCTGCCCTATCTCTTCTGTACTATTATAAGAAGGTGTGCAAGGCCTCCAACGGTCTTACAGCATACAGTTGGTACTGTTGTACATATGCCCTTTTATCCTGTAGTACCCGCTGGAATATATGACGAGGGTATAGGTGATCTTCCTAAATCTGCGAACCCTATTTCATTCTCCTCCTGTCTCTCTACCTCCCTGATTCCCCATTGACCTTTTATCCCAAAAGGGTGCGGGGGCTACATTTACAATCTGTATGTTCTATACACAGTGCTGATTAATTCTAAATTCTGGCATATAGACGTAGAGGTAACTCATAAGCTCAAAGTCTCCAGAACAGAATTTAACAAAACTTTTTATCTTATTTACTGTGTTTAATACTGATATTGGTATTTATCATATTATGGTAACAAACATGATGTGATTGTTCTGCTCAAATACCTCCCATGATGTGTCAGAAGTGAGAACTCTCAAGGGTCATTACAGATTCAAGGAAGACCCCCTCCAGGAAAGTGCCACATCCAAAGGGCCCCACATAATAGAAAGAGACCTGCAACAAACATTGCCCTGTCATCAGACAAAGAAGAGCATTAATAACAAAGAAAGAGTAGAAATGAGAAAATACACAAAACAACAGACACAAAGATCACCACCACAGGGAAATTCAGAGAAAAGGGAAAGGTGAAACTCAAACACAAGGACTCTTGGAGATGGTAACTGAAGCGGATCTCAAACACCAGGACTCTTGGAGATGGTAACTAAAGCGGATCTAGTATAATGTAAATCAGAACTCATCTCTGAGATCAAAACAGAGATACAGTCCACAGTGAAATATATCACTAAAGAAGAGATCAGTGAGATGTTAGAATCCAAGATAGCAGAAGCAATGGAACCTTTTAAACAGCTTCAAGTAGAGCTACAGGGAATGATGAAGGAGAAGGAAAGCTTGTGCAGTAGGATGAATGAAGCAGAGAACCGAATCTCAGACCTAGAGGACAGCATAACAGCCAAGGAGCAAGAAAGTTATAATCTATGGAAAAGAGCAAGGGACCATGAGAAATCAATTCAGCAGCTTCTAGATGACTCAAAGAATAATAATAATAATATAAGACTGATTGGAGTAACTGAGGAAGTAGGAGACAGTGTAAAAGATATAAAAAGTCTATTCTCAGATATAGCAACAGAAAACTTCACAGGAAAAGAAATAGACATACAGATAAATGAGGCCTATCGGACTCCTAAACACCGTGACATAAAAATATCTACACCTAGACACATAATTATCAAGGTTCCAGATGTACAACAAAAGAATGCAATAATGAAAGCAGTGAGAGAAAAGGAAGAAAATCACTACAAAGGGAAGCCCATTAGGATCACAGCAGACTTTTCAACACAAACACTCAGTGCAAGGAGAGCATGGAGGGAAGTATTTCAAGCATTGCAGGAAAACAACCTCCAACCTAGACTGTTGTATTCTGCAAAACTATCTTTCAGAATAGACGGGTAAATAAGATACTTCCACGATAAAGAACACCTGAAAAACTTCACAAATACGAAACCTGTACTCCAAAACATCCTAAAGAACATCTTGGAAAAAAACAGAAAATTCCATACCCAAGAGACCCAGGAGAGTGAATTCATTGGGGCAAATGAAACTAAATAGAAAAGGGGAAAAGCAAAGAAGAAAAGGGGAAAAGCAAAAAAGAAAAGAACCAAGAACAGGGAAACATGGCAGCTCTGAATATGTCCATATCAGTCATAACCATTAATGTCATTGGCCTCAATGGGCCAATTAAAAGACACAGACTAGCAGATTGGATCAAGAAGTAAGATCCTACACCCTGCTGCATACAGGAAACACACCTATTTCAGAAAGAAGCCCATAGACTGCAAATAAAAGGTTGGAAAACAATCCTCTATGCCACAGGAAACTGCAAAAAAGCAGGAGTGGCTATTGTGTTTGCAGATAAAATAGATTTCAAACCCAAACTGATTAAAAGAGACAAAGAAGGTCACTATATTCTCATACAGGGAACTATCCAAGAGAAAGAAATAACAATCATAAATATTTATGCACCAAACTCTAATGCACCCAACTATATAAAACAAACATTACTGGACATGAAAAGCCAGTTATCCATGAATACAATAGTAGTAGGGGATTTTAATACTCTATCATCAAAAGTTGACAGATCAACTGGACAAGAATCAATAAGGAAATACTTGAGCTAAATCAAACTTTGGAGCAAATGGGCTTATTAGATGCCTACAGAATTTTTCACCCTTCAAAGCAAGAATATACCTTCTTCTCAGCTGCTCATGGATCATTCTCCAAAATAGATCACATTCTAGTCCATAGAACAAGCTTAAATAGATGCAAAGGAATCAAAGTTATTCCCCGCATACTAGCAGATCAGAGTGCCTTGAAACTGGAGCTGAATAGCAGAAGAAATTCCAAGATCCTCACAAACACATGGAAATTGATCAACACTCTGTTGAACAACCAATGGGCCACAAAAGAAATTAAAGAAGAAATTAAACAGTTTCTACAACTAAACGACAACCCCAGCACAACATAGACAAATTTATGGAACACAATGAAAGCAGTTCTGTGAGTGAAATTCATAGCAGTGAATGCCTATACTCGGAAAATAGAGCAAGCTGAAATAAACAATCTAATGATGAACCTCAGACAATTAGAAAAAGAGGAGCAAAACAAACCCAAAGCACATACTAGAGAGGAAATTATAAGGATCAGAGCAGAAATTAATGCAATGGAGACAAAGAGAACAATACAAAGAATCAATGAATCAGAGTTGGTTCTTTGAAAGGATAAATAAAATCGACAGACCCTTAGCCAACCTTATCAAACAAAGGAAGGAAAAGGCTCAAATCCATGCTATAAGGAATGAAAATGGGGAAATCAGCACAGACCCAGAAAAAGTCCAAAACATCATAAACACATATTTTGAAAATCTATACTCCAAGAAGATGGAAAATCTAGAAGAAATGGATAGATTCCTAGACTCATATGAACTTCCAAAGCTGAATGAAGAGGATATAACAATGTTAAACAATTCGATATCAATCTGGGAAATTGAAAATGTAATAAAAAAACCTACCAACAATGAAAAGCCTTGGTCCTGATGGCTTCACTGCTGAATTCTACAAAACTTTTAAGGAAGAGTTAATACCAGTACTTTTCAATCTCTTTAATGAAATTGAAAGGGAAGCAGTACTCCCCAAATCATTCCTTGAGGCAACCATCACCTTGATTCCAAAGGCAGGGAAAGATCCCACCAAAAAAGAAAACTACAGGCCAATCTCTCGAATGAACATTGACGCAAAAATCCTCAACAAGATACTTGCAAACAGAATACAGAGAGTTATCAAGAAAATCATACACCCTGATCAAGTCGGATTTATCCCAGGGATGCAAGGCTAGTTCAACATACGTAAATCAATCAGTGTAATACACTATATTAACAGACTCAAGGACAAAAACCATATGATTATCTCAATAGACGCAGAAAAAAACATTTGACAAAATCCAACACCCATTTATGATAAAACCCTACAGAGAATTGGAATCGATGGACTTTATCTCAATTTAATACAAGCTCTTTATGAGAAACCAACAGCCAGCATCATACTCAATGAGCAAAAAATGAAACCTTTTATACTAAGATCAGGAACGAGACAAGGATGCCCGCTGTCACCACTCTTGTTCAATATAGTACTGGAAACATTATCCATAACAATCAAGCAGGACAAAGATATAAAAGGAATAAAGATAGGAAAGGAAGAAGTTAAACTGGCATTATTTGCTGATGATATGATATATGATACTCTATCTAGAGGATCCTAAAAACTCAACCTGAAGACTGCTAGACTTAATTACCAAATTTGGTAGTGTTGCTGGTTACAGGGTCAATGCTCAAAAATCAACAGACTTTTTCTACGCGAACAAGAGGCTCACTGAAAAAGAAATTGAGGAGTCAATCCCTTTCACAGTAGCACCCAGAAAAATGAAATATCTAGGAATCACCCTAACAAAGGAAGTGAAAGACCTCTACTCTGAAAACTCTAGGACTCTGAAAACTGAGATAGAAAAGGAAACCAGAAAGTGGAAAGATATCCCTTGTTCCTGGGTTGGGAGAACCAACATTGTCAAAATGGCTATACTCCCACAACTACTATACAGACTCAATGCAATTCCAATTGAAATTCCAACAGTATACTTCACAGAGCTAGAGAAAATAATACAAAAATTCATCTGGAACCACAAGAAACCTAGAATAGCAAAAGCAATTCTAAGCAACCCCGACATGGCAGTGGCTATTAAATCCCCAACTTAAAACACTTCTCAGAGGCAGAAGTCAAAGCATCCAAGAAACATATGAAGAAATGTTTCACATCACTGGTCATTCGAGAGATGCAAATGAAAACAAAACTGAGATTTCATGTCACTCCACAAAAAATGGCCATGATCACAAAATCAACCAACAGTAAATGCTGGCGTGGCTGTGGGTAGAAAGGAACCCTTCTCCACTGTTGGTGGGATTGCAGACTTGTGCAACCTTTGTGGAGATCCGTGTGGAGATTTCTCAGAAAACTAGGACTAGGGGTCCCATATGACCCAGCTATGTCCCTGCTAGGAATATACCCAGAAGAATTTTAAAAATCACATTGGAAAGACAGATGTACACCCTTGTTCATAGCAGCTCAGTTCATGATAGCTGTCTTGGAAACAACCCAAATGTCCATCAACTGGACAGTGGATAAAGAAGCTGTGCTTTGTTTTTTTTTTTTATAAAATGGAGTATTACTCTGCCATAAAGAATGACAAGATTGATCCATTTAGGTGCAAATGGCGACACCTGGAGGATATACTAATAAGTGAAATCAATAGATCACAGATAGAGAAATTCCGGATCTTCTCTTTGGCATGAACACCTGTAGATGCAAATGAGCTCTAGAAAGCTTGACAGCTTTTATAGAGTGGGAAATTTCCATAGGAAATTTGGTGTGGGAATGTGATGAGGGGAAGGAATAAATATGATACAGAAAGAAAATAAAAGAGCAAGTATAAAGGGGGTGAGGAGGTGTGGGTGGGTAGGGATATGGGTAAAAATGAGAATTAACTTTTGTCATATACTGGTACAAATTCCCCAATATTATATGTGATTTTGAGATTTATATAAATTGTACCAATAAAGAATTCAGTTTAAAAAATTAGTAAAAAAATATACTTTGACCATTCTTTTTCTCTATTGGCTATTGAATTACAAATATACTTCAGTGTGTGTTATATGGCATTTAAAAAGAAGCAAGGTAGGGGCTGGAAATTTAACTCAGTGGTTCTGGCGCTTGCCTTGCAATTGCAAGGTCCTGAGTTCAATCTCTGATAACCACATATAATGCTGGGCTCACACCCACCAGCGATCAATACCACAAACCACTGTGCTGAGCTTCGTGGCTCACGCCTGTTATCCCAGTGCTTGGGAGGCAGAGAAAAAGCAAGGTATAACATGTACAGATACAAATTCTGTATAATTAATATGATAATGTACATCTAAAATGTACTAATGTTTTTGTTAAAAATAAATTAAGAAAAAAGTCATTTTAGCCTAAATTAAATTCCATACCTTTCCTTCTTCCATACTTTTCCTTCTAGCAAAACAACTTTAAGCAACGTTTTATTTCCATTTGAGCATACCCTTCCTGGCATATCTTGCTGTTACACAGTCTTAGGGCTAGCATGTTTGTGATAATTTAGACATATTTAGATATAATTATTGTCATCATTATTATTGTCTAATGTTCAGATATTACTCAATTTTTAAATTGTATTTTTTTTGAGGGGACACGGTCTCACTTTGTAGTTCATGTTGGCCCTGAGCTCACTATGTAGCCCAGACAAAACTTGAACTCAGGAATCTTCCTGCCTCTGCTTCCCAAGTGCTGGAATTACAGGCTTGAGCCACCATACCCAGCACTGTGGTATGTGGTACTGATTGTTGGTGAGAGTGAGTCACTCCAACTGGTATTATGTTTTTTTTTTAAGTACACATTATTATCATTTTCATCATTGAGTATTTGTGCCTGTAGATGATATATCTTTTTTTTAATGTTGTAGTAAGTTAAAACCAAAGTGTATTAGAGATACAAATATTAAAATAATAACATTAAAACTACTGGAAAACAGGTTAGGTAGAACTTTTGGAGACATTGGCTTAAGGAAAGACTATGAAGAAAATCTCTATAGCACATGGACTAGCAGAAAAAAAAATCAACAAATGGGATCTCATCTTATTAAAAACTTCTGCACAGCAAAAGAAACCACTGGTGAAGTGAAAAGATACCCAACAATATGGGGAAAAAATTTTACCAGCTGTTTCTCAGATAAAGTGTTGCTATCTAGAATATATAAACAGGTTAAAAAATCAGTTCCCTGCAATTTAAATACTCAGTTCAAAAATCGACATCTGAAATAAATACACACTTTTCAGATAAAGAAGTAAAAGCAGCTAAGAAACATGAAGAAATGCTCAACATCACTGGTCATTCTAAAGATGCACATGAAAACAACTTTGAGATTTTGTCTCCTCAAGGAATGGTTGATACCTTAAAATCAGCTGGTATTTTTCTATGTGGTGACCAGGGATTGAACTGGAGACCTTGCACTTGCATGTAGGTGCCGGAAGTACTGAGCTAAATCTCTGGCCAATAAAATAATTTTTATATACTCTATTTATCAATATTAGCTCCCATGTATAGATTCATTTTTCTGTCTGGTAGAATTTTTCTGATTTTAGAATTTCCTGACATTTCTTGTGATGTAGCCCTTCTTTTCCTGGATCCCTTCAGTAACTTTTGGCCTGAGGAATCTTTACTTTGCCTTTATTACTGAAATATACATTCTGTAAAAATAATACTCTACTTTCTCTCTGTTTTCCTTCTCAGTAGCTTAAAATTATCTAGTATCTTCTCCCCTCCACAATTTCTGATAATAATTTGCTTAAAATTTTACTTTTCTGGGCCACAGATTTAGCTCAGTGGTTCAAGTGTCTGTCTTGCAAATCCAAGGTCCTGGGTTTGACGTGCATCAATATTGGGCATGGTGCCTCACACAAACCTGCAATCAGTACCACATATCACAGTGCCAGGCATGGTGGCTCATGCCTGTAATCTCAGCACTTCAGCCCTGGGGAAGCAGAGGCAGGAAGATTGCTGAATTAGAGGTTTGACTGGGCTACATAGTGAACTCAGGGCCAGCCTGAACTGCAAAGTGAGACAGTGTCTCAAAAAAAAAATCACTTGTTCTACAATGCCCAGTGTGCCTTTTTCCTGCAGCTTTTCTTTTCTATTTCTCTAAATCATTATTTTCCAATAGTTTTAATGTGTGTGTGTGTGTGTGTGTGTGTGTCTGTTAGTGCACACATTTTTTCAGTCAGCTTTCACTAAGTTTGTCTGGCATCAAAAAGGTTTCTTATTTCATCAAACTGGAGCAATTTGGGCTAGCCCTTATTCATTACTACTTCTTTAACCTTTTTCTTTTCCATTTGGCATCGTATTACCTATTATATTATACCACTTGTTCCATATTATACTCTGCTCTTTTTTGGGCTTTTTTTCTCATTGTGCTATTAGTGAATATATGTCTATTATGTCATCAAAGTCACTAGTTGTTTCCTTTGTAGGCTTTATTCATCTCATAGCAATGCACTTTTTAGTTAATTTAATGTCTTTTTTTTTTCAATTTCAGAAGTTCCATGTGGTTTTTAAGTTATGGTTATTGAATCTGTAAATTACATTGACATTCTTTTATTTTCTTGACCACCTTAGGAAAGATTTAAAGTTATTTATATCTTGAATTCTATCTGCAAAATGTTTCCAGTGAAAGATGTTTTTCCTGCTTTTTGTGCACACCTTAACATTTTTCATTAAATGTTACAAATTGTGATTTCAGTGGTGCTAGGTCTTATATTTACTGTATCTCTCACCAATAAATAAGGGCTTATTTATCATGCTTAGTTGGAAAGAGTTTGATTTCTTCAAGACTTGTGTCCATTGTAAGATGGAAAATGTAGTACAGCCTTCATTGTGGAGCTAGTTTAGTCATGATCTTTCTGAGTTTCCTACCAGGAAATCATCTTTCACCTATAGGATTTGATGGGCCTTTTCTTCTGTAATTACTTTTTTCTGCATCTTTCCATATTTTCATCATTTTATTTCTTTGTGTATTAGAACTTACTGAATAAAATAGTATTTTTTGTAGCTTTTTCTCTGTTTACCTTTAGCCTTCTGGAATCATACTCTATATATTTCATTTCCTAAATAAACCTGATCTACATCACATTTTACAAAATTCCAACTACAAGATACTTAATGGTTGAAATAAATCATGTTCAAAAAATTTATGACTACATGTCAGCTTTTTGATTGAATCTTTTAGAAAGTTTAAGAAATGTATAAATTATGAGTATAGACATAACTTTTTCTCAATACATTTGTAGATTTAATATGAGGGTAGAACTACATAACATAAAAAAATGAACACTTATGAACTCCTTATTATTGTGAATAAAGATTCCAGACCTTACATAAGTCAAATAAATTATTAAAATCCAAGAACTATCAAATAACCAAATACTTTGTTTAAATGAGAAAAAAATTCATATTAAGAATTAATTTTTTGTTAATAAGACAAAACACGAAACACCCTAAATAGGTAACCATAAAATGAAACTACTCACTTCTACCAAACAGAGAATCTTAGTATATTACCAATAGAATTATAATTTCCTTACTCAAAGACGAATATCTTTTCCCAAATACATACTCTGCTTAGTAGTGGAATTTTTAATGGTAACTATGAAAAACAAATGCTTTAGTTTTAAAATCTCATTAATATACAATTAAGCCTTATTTTTATAGCATTGCAATTAGAACTTTTTACCATTATAATTAGTAGCTGACCCAGTCCTTGTCAAATTTTCATTCCTTATCTCTACTTGAAACCTCTTGGTGATACCAAAATTAATCATGAATCCCTACTTCATCTTTGTAATATCAACTATACACTGGGGAGCCCACAGTGATATAGCTGGACCCTGAGGGAGGAGTTTGAACCCATCTGTTCATCTTTCCTGCTACTACTTTCCTAGGGTTTTACCCATCAGTGCAATTCTGATAATGCACACAGAGAAAGGTTCACCTGATTATAGTACTTCAAGTGCAGTGATTTTCTTGATATTATTGGTTCACTTGTTTTATTCTATTTAAGGACTTAAAATTTGAATCATAATTTACATATTATCATGTTAATTGTTTTAAAATGAACAATTCATTGATATTTATTATATTCATTCTGGTGTACAATGATAGTTACTATCTAATTGCTGAATTTTTAGTTATTTCATTTTTATGTAATTTATTGGTATATTATATATACACATCACAATTACACTCCACATTGGAAATTTGTACCAGTATATGACATAAATTAATTCTCATTTTTCCCTTTCCCTACACACTCTACAGCCCCCCACACCTATGTACACAAGGTTTGTTTCCTTTTTTTAACTATTGTTTTTTCTTCTCTCATTATTTATAGCTAAACCCCATTTCCCTTTGAATATTTACTACTTCACAACTTTGATCATGCTTTCTAGAACATATTTACAACTTCAGTTTCTTATACCAGAGAAAATATTGATATTTACAAATCTGTGACTTATTTATTTCACTTATGAGTATGTCCTTAGAGGTACTTCTATGTAAGTATTAATGACTCAACCTCAACTTTATGGCAGAGTAATACTCAATTTTCTTAAAATAAAATGAAATAAAATAAAATAAACAAACCAACATCTTTATCCAGTCTAGAGTTGATGGGCATTTGGGTTATTTCCAAGATTTAACTGTTACACACTGTGCTGCTATAAAGTCTGTGCACTTATATCAATGTGATATGAATCTTGTAATTCTTTTGTGTATATACCCAGCAGGAGAATAGCAGAGTCAAATAGGAACTCTAATCCTGGTTGTTTGAGGAATCTCCACACTGGTCTCAGTAATGGTTGTTCCAGTCTACATGGCCAGCAACAGTGGAGAAAGGTTCCTTTTTCTCTACTACCTCGTTAGAATCATTGTTGGCTAATTTTGAGATAGCAGCTATTCTTTGTGGAGTGAAATGGTATCTCAGTATCGTTTTCATCTGCATCTCTCAAATGACCAGTGACGTTGAGCATTTCTTCATATACTTCTTAGCTGCTTTTACCTCTTCCTCTGAAAAGTGTCTGTTAATTTCAGATGCCCATTTTTGAAGTGGGTCTTTAAAATTTGGGAGGGGCTGATTTTTTTAAACATCTTTATATATTCTAAATAGTAGCCATTGTCTAAGAAACAACTGTCAAAGATTTTTCCCACATTTTGGTCTGTCGTTTTGCTCTGCCAGTGGTTTATTTTGCTGTGCAGAAGCTATTTAATAAGACAAGATCACATCTGTTCATTTCTACTGCTAGTTCTCATGCAATAGAGGTTTTGTTTAATAAAGTCTTTTCCTAAGCCAGTGTCTCCATGCGTAATACTTCAGATGTTTTGCAGCAAGTTTAGTTTCTGTTTTAATATTTATGTCTCTTAATCTACTTTGACTTTAGTTTAATATACGGTAAAAGATATGGCTCTAGCTTCAGTTTTTGCAGGTTGAAGTCCTGTTTTTCCAGCACCATTTGTTATAGAGGGTATCATTCCTCCATTGAGGATGTTTGGCTCCTTTGTCAAAGATAAGGTGGCTTAGTGTATGTTTCTGAATCTTCTAATCTATTCCACGGATCCTCAGATCTGTTTCTTTGCCAGTACCATGCCATTTTTTAAATTGCATTTTTTATTGGTACAATTTGCATACATCTCACAATCACACATAACATTGGGGAATTTGTACCAATATATGACACAGTCAATTCTCATTTTTACCCATATCCCCACCCACTATATACATGTTCTTTTATTTTCTTTCAGAATCATATTTATTCCTTCCCCTTATTACATCCCCACACCAAATTTCCTTTGGAAATTTCCCATTCTAAAAAGACTGTCATACTACTAGAGCTCATTTGCATCTACCAGTGCTCATATCAATGAGAAGATCCAGTATTTGACTATCTGTGCTCTATTGATTTCACTCCTTAGTGTGTCCTCCACGTGCATCCATTTGCACATAAATGAATCAATTGTGTCATTCTTTATGGCAGAGTAGTACTCCATTTTATTTTTAAAAAAACATCTTTATCCACTCTCCTGTTGATGAGCATTTGGGTTGTTTCCAAGATTGAGCTATCACGAACTAGCTGCTATGAACCAAGGGTGTACGTCTGTCTTTCCACTGTGATTTTCTAAGTTCTTTTGGGTATATTCCTAGCAGGGTGATGGCAGGGTCAAATGGGACCCCTAGTCCTAGTTTTCATGCCATTTTTTATCACTGTGGCTGTATAGTGAAGTTTCAAGTTGGACATAGTGATACTTCCTGTCATGTCCTTGTTTCTTAGAATTGCTTTTGCTATTGTAGGTCTCTTGTGCTTCCAGATGAATTTTTGGATGATTTTCTCTAGATCTGTGAAATATGCTGTTGGGATTTCAATTGGGATTGCATTGAATCTACATAGTAATTGTGGAATTATAGCCATTTTAATGGATGTTGCTTCTTCTTACCCCAGAAGAAGGGATGTCTTTCCATTTTCTGATATTCTCTTCAGTCTGTTTCTCAGAATGGTGTAACTTTCAGAGCAGAGTTCTTTCACCTCCTTTGTTAGAGTGATTCCTAGCTATTTCATTTTTGGGGATGATATTGTGAAAGGAACTGACTCTCCAATTTCTTTCTCAATCAATCTGTTATTTCTTATAAAAATGTGATTGGGTTTTGTGTATTGAACTTGTATCCAGCTATGCTACTAAATTTGGTGATAAAGTCTAGCAGTTGTTTGGTGGAGTTTTTAGGATCTTCTAGATAGGGAAACATGTCTTCTGTGAATAATGCCAGTTTAACTTCTTTTCCTATCTTTATTCTTTTTATTTGTTTCTCTTGTCTAAGTGTTGTGGCTAATGTTTCTGGCACTATATTGATCAGGAACTGTAACAGAGGGCATCCTTGTCTTGTTGCTGATGTTAGTGTGAAAGGTTTCAGTTTTTGACCATTTAGTGTGATCCTGGCTGTTGGTTTCTCATAAATAGCTTTCATTAGACTAAGAGAAAGTCCATCTATTCTGATTTTCTGTATGCTTATTTTCATGAATAGGTGTTGGATTTTGTCAAATGCTTTCTCTTCATTTTGAGGTCACTATATGGTTTTTGTCCTTGAGTCTGTTAATACAGTGAATTATGTTTATTTATTTACATATGTTGAATGCATCTTGCATCCCTGTGATGAATTCAACTTGGTAAGGGTGTATGATCTTGATAATTCTCTGTATTCTGTTTGCCAGTATCTTGTGGAGGAGTTTTGCATCAATGTTCATTAGGGAGATTGGCCTGTAGTTCTCTTTTTGGGTTGGGTCTTTTCCTCCTTTTGGAATCAAGGTAATGGTTGCTTCAAGGAATGAATTTAGGAGTATTGCTTTCTTTTCAGTTTCATTAAAGAGTTTGAAAAGTAGTGGCATTAACTCTTCTTTGAAAGTTTCGTAGAATTCAGTGGTAAAGCCATCAGGACCAGGACTTGTATGTGTTGGGAGATTTTTTTTTTTTTTTTTTTTTGAGACAGGGTCTCACTTTGTAGTTTAGGCTGGCTCTGAGCTCACTATGTAGCCCAGGCAAGCCTTGAGCTCAGCAATCCTCCTGTCTCTGCCTCCCAAGTGCTGGGATGACAGGCATGAGCCACCACACCTGGCTATTAGTAGATTTTTTTATTACATATTCAGTTTCACAGATTGATATTCGTGTGTTTAACATTTTTATCTTCTCTTCATTCAGCTTCAGAAGATCATATGTGTATAGGAATCTATTCATTTCTTCTACATTTTCCATCTTATTGGAATACAAGTTTTCAAAGTACGTGTTTATTATTCTCTGGACCTCCATTAGATCATGGTCATTTTCTTTTATCATTCCTAATAGCATAGATTTGAGCCTTTTCCTTCCTTTGAAAAAGTTGGCAATTAAACAACTCTCAGATTCTTTGATTTTTTTTGTATTATTCTCTTAGTCCCCATTTAATTAATTTTGTCTGATCCTCATTATTTCTTCCTTAGTACAAGTTTTGTGTTTGTCTTGCTCCTCTTTTGCTAG
The DNA here is from genome assembly GCA_004025085.1 of Thryonomys swinderianus. NCBI lineage: Eukaryota > Metazoa > Chordata > Mammalia > Rodentia > Thryonomyidae > Thryonomys > Thryonomys swinderianus. Next base: position 49,235 of record PVIC010004541.1, read on the forward strand.
TAGCTTGAGGTTCAGCATTAGGTCATTTATTTGAGCTTGTTCTGTTTTTCTGGTGTAGCTGTTTACTACTATATATTTCCCTTGTAGAACTGCATTCATTATATTCCACAAAGTCTTTTAAGTTTTACTGGGATTATCACTTAATTGTAAAAACTTTAATTTTTTGTTAATTTCTTCTGTGACCTACTTCATCAATATGTATATAGCATTTACAGTTGTTTTCTTATAGAACTTTAAAAACTATGTTCTATCCCTTCCTGAACTTAGATATTGGTGCTAAGAAAACACTGCAGTTGTGATAGGATCAAATTTGTAACTTCCTATTTTACTCTAAAAGTTTTTAGTACTTTTTAAAAATTGAATTCTTTATTGGTACATTTTATATCAGTTCACAATCACACTCAACACTGGGGAATTTGTACCAGTATATGACAGAAGTTAATTCTCATTTTTACCCATATCCCTACCAATGCACAACCCCAATCCCTTATATTCATGTTATTTCTTTTTCTTTCCAAATCATTTTTATTCTTCCCCCTCATTACGTCCCCCACCACATTCCCTTTGAATATTTCCAATTTTAAAAAATCTATCATATATTCTAGAACTCATTTACATCTACAGGTTCTCATACCACAGAAAAGATATGGTATTTACATATCTGGGATGTATTTATTTCACTTATTAGTGTGTCCTCAGTGTGTATCCATTTGCACAGAAATGAATGGAACTTGTCATTCTTTTTGGCAGAGTAATACTTCATTTTATTTTTAAAAAATACAACAAATCTTCTTTATCCAGTCTCCAGTTGATGGGCATCTGGGTTGTTTCCAATATTGGGCTGTCACAAAATGAGCTGCTATGAACATGGGTGTACACATTTCTTTAAAATATGATTCTTTGAATTCCTTTGGGTATATTCCTAGCAGAGGAATAGCCAAGTCAAATGGGACCTCTAATGCTATTTTACTGAGGAATCTCCACAATTGTATAAGTCTACAATCTCACCAGCAGTGGAGAAGAGTTTCTTTCTCTCCTAAGCCTCACCAGCATTTAGTCATTTGTAAATTTTTCTTGTTTTTTTTTTTTTTTTTTTTTTTTTTTTTTTTTTTTTTTTTTTTTTTTTTTTTTTTTTTTTTTTTTTTTTTTTTTTTTTTTTTTTTTTTTTTTTTTTTTTTTTTTTTTTTTTTTTTTTTTTTGCTTTTTGGAGACAGGGTCTCTCTTTGTAGTTCAGGCTGGCCCTGAGCTCACTATGGTGCCCAGGCAAGCCGCCGCGAACCCAGCAATCCTCCTGCCTCTACCTCCCGAGTGCTGGGATTACAGGCGTGAGCCACCACGTCTGGCACTGTGGTATGCGGTGTTGATTGTTGGTGGACATGAGTCTCCACGCCCAGCATTATATGTGGTTACCAGGGATCGAACTCAGGTCCTTGCGCTCACGAGACAGGCGCCGGAACCACTGAGCTAACCCTCCAGCCCTGGATTTTTTTATTATGATGTGTCATGGAGAGAATCTTTGTCTATTTATTTATTTATTTATTTGTTTGTTTGTTTGTTTGTTTATTTATTTGAGACAGGGTCTTGCTTTGTTGTTCAGCTGGCTCTGAGCTCACTATGTAGCACAGGCAAGTCTTGAACTTAGCAATCCTCCTGTCTTTGCCTCCCGAGTGCTGGGATTACAGGCATGAGCCACCATACCTGGAAATTGTCTAGTTATGACTATGTGTTGTTCTCTTGTACTTCAGTTTTGAATTCTTTATCTGGACTTGGATGGTTTTCTACTATGTTTTTTTTATTGACTGATTTTATTGATATATGTTACATATACTTTCTGATCACATTCAACATTGATAATTTGTAGCTGTTCATGATATATCTTGATTTTTATTTTTTCCATTTCTCTGCCCTCTCTACAATTCCCATAACCCCTATATATCTAAGGTTTGTTTCTATCTTTTTGCTTTTACCATCAAACAATTTTCTTTCCCTTTTCCACCTTCTGCCTTTCAATTATATTCTAATTTTTTTTCATTACTATAATTTTCCCCTTGAGTCACCTAATCAGCCATTCACTCCCATTTGCATGGTTAGGTTGTCATTTTTAGGATATCTTTGAATTTACGATATAGATCCATTTTGTGTTCAATTTTTGATACTCTGTCCTTATGTTGCTCAAATTTGCTACCCATGTTTTCTGTTGATTTTTTCAAATCTAGTATTACATTTTGCCTATTGTTCATTATTTCTTATTTTTTATGAAACTGGTCATTCATGGCTTGTATTAGCTTACTTACTTTATTATTTGTTTCTTTAAGCTTGTTGAACATTTAATAAATTATATGTTTAATAAGTTCCTTTTTTGAGATCACCAACCATCATATGGGTTTCCTGTTTCTTCTTTTATACATTCAAATATTTTACCATTAGGATTTGAGCTTTTTCTTGATCGTCTTGTTCTTTAGTGTCTTTCAGTATTTCTGGAGGTATATCTTGTTGTCTTTCTTTCTCATATTTCTCTTGTTTCATGCTGCAGTTTAAAGTTCAGAGTGGAAATGCCACTCATGTAGGGATCTCTTCAATTAAAGAGTCTTTTCTTGTGATGTTGCCATGTGTTTGGCCATGTTCTGGTGTTTATACCTCTCTCCAACCCATTCACCATATTTGAAGGTCTTCTTTGTGTCCAACTCTATTCTGGGTGCTCTTTTTCAGCACTGGGTAGAGAGGAGATGAAGAATCACAGTAATGTTGATAACATGAAGGCAAACCATATGTTGGCACAGTAACATCATATTAATAGAAATATGACTCCACTGTCAATAGCAAATGAATTACTAATATTAGAGTCAAAGATAAACTATTTATTGACATATAACCAATAAGAGCTCCTGATGTACCACCCTTAACAATAAAAATAAATTTGCAATACTATTGACAGAAAGACAAACTAGACATTGACCTAGTGCTGCTGTCTCTAAATGCAACAAGTATACCAGCATTAACAATAAAAGTCAACAGCAATAACAAGTTCAGCTAAGTATCTAAAGATTAGTAAAGCTGAATAGAAATAATAGGATATATAAAGGGGAATATTAATGGAATAAAATTTGATAAAGAAAATATTCAATTAAGGAGTAGATAAAAGTTAATAGAAATAGGTAAAATAAAAAGAATAAGAAAGAGACATAAAATAAAAATACAACAAAATATAACAAAGCAAAAGAAAGACAAAGCACAAAACCCAAGAAAATGTACAGAAAGCAACAAAATGAATCCAAAACTTATTCCATGTGTTCGACTGAATTGTTTCTTTCCAGGACCTACAGTATTGGAATCCATCAAATATGGAGGAGGGATCATAAATCACTTCTAAATCCTATTTTATTTCCACACACACTTTTTACTTTGCCTTTGTGTGTGTGTGAGTGTGTGTGTGTGTGTGTCCTGAGTCTTGTGATATATTTCCTGCTGGGCCTGGTCAGTCAGTAGTGGTTGATATGGTCTCTGTTTTAGAATGGTGTACACTGTATTGGTCTTAGTATTTTGACCTCTCTGTGCACCTCAGTCACTGCTATCTCTGCCTAACTTTACTGACCTGAAGTTCTCCCCTGCTCCAGAGACCCCTCTGTGTACACACCACAGACTTCTACTGTCACTCAAGTCTAGGCACACCCCTGATCATGTCGGTAGATTGGGAACTGAAACAGGCCACTGAATTGTGTGCTTGAACAGTCTCTAGGGGATAGAAGGATTACACACTTTGTTTGACTTTATGTCAACACTTTGAAACCAAATCCCTCAAAAACAACAACAAAAACAATATGTGATCAGTATGGATTCTCTAGAAAAAGGGTGAAACAACTTCTGCTTTAGTCGGCCCAGGCAGAGGAGTCAGATTCACAGTAAAAGCTCACACAGTTTGTAGTTTGTAATTGTTTTTCTTGGTGTTAGCATTGGCTGGCTAAGTCCGTTCTTTCTTCCAGGGGCTGCTGACCCTCTCTTGACATACTTTGGCGTTGCAAAGGCAGGTCTCCTTTCCTAGGTGACAAGGTTGGCTTTCCAGACTCTTTTGTTCTTCTCTCTGCATTGCTTTCAGTAACTCTCCTTTCACTGCCATTTCCTATGAACTCTTTTTTTTTTTTTTTTTTCTTTTTTGAGACAGGGTCTTGCTTTGTAGTTCAGGCTGGCTCTGAACTCACTATGTAGCCCAGGCAAGCCTCAAACTCAGCAATCCTCCTGCCTCTGCCTCCCAAGTGCTGGGATTACAGGCATGAGCCACCACGCCCGGCACTGTGGTATGTAGTATTGATTGCTGGTGGGCATGAGTCTCCATGCCCAGCATTGTATGTGGTTACTGGGGATCGAACTCAGGACCTTGCGCTTGCGAGGCAGGCGCCAGAACCACTGAGCTAACCCTCCGGCCCCTGTGAACTCTTTCTTGATTCCCATACTCTTTTTGTTTATTAAATTAGTGTTTGCCAGTGTTGCAATTCTAGTTTCTGCTGAGGCCATCTTTCAAGTTTCACTTTCAGATTTAATTGCTCTCTCTTTGTCTCTTTTGTTTGTTACTATGTGACCATTCATGACAATACTTTATTCAACTTCAAAACACATTAAACATGACACTCTGGGATATTTAGATCTAAACTGCAACAATTACATAATGTTACATAGGATTATAATCTTTTTATTGTGTCTATTTGGAGATATTTAAGGAACTATATTTGATTTTCAAGTTGATGACTGTGGATATTTAATCTTAACTGTTCATTGAATTAGCATGAGAGATACCTAAAGCATTAATAAAATTCACTTGTAGGTGTGTTTGATAGAGTGAAATGTGTGTCACATTTTGGAGTATGTTTGATTCCTGGCCCCATTATTTCTAGTACTTATTCTCCACTTCCTTGACACCATGAGTTCAACAACTTTCTTCCATAGTGCCCTTCTGCCATAACATTTCTGCTTTGAGACAGCCAACTATGGACCAAATTCAAAAATCTCTATAACTTTGAGCCAAAATGTACCAGTTGTGTGTATCAGGCATTTTGTCTCAGCAATGTAAAAGCTCAGTAGTACAGATGTCAGAGTTACAGATGAGATTTTTTTACTCTCCATTCTGTTTCTAGTATGAGTTTTTGGTGATATTTGTTCCTAATGCATTTTATGGAGTGTATATCTTCACTTCTGTTGGATTCATATACATAATTAGTGTTTCCACTTTCACGCTTCAGAATCTCTGTATTGTAGCATTATGTATCCAAACTTGTGTGAGCTTGGACATAGGGGAAGCCACTGAGTCTTAGAGTAGGATGCTGGGAGAACAATTGAGAGTGAAGATTTTTTAAATTGAATTCTGTATGGGTTCATTTTATATACAGTTCACAATCACAACACTGGGGAATTTGTACCAGTATATGTCAGAAGTTAATTCTCATTTTTACCCATATCAGTACTCACCCCAACCCCCATCCCTTATATACATACTATTTCCTTTTTTTCAAATCATATTTATTCTTTCCCCTCATTATGTTCCCCCACCACATTCTCTTTGCATATTTCCTATTTCACAAAATCTATCATATATTCTAGAACTCATTTACATCTACAGGTTCTCATACCAGAGAACAGATACAATATTTACATATCTTTGATCTATCTATTTCACTTATTAGTGTGTCCTTAAGGTATGTCCATTTGCAAATAAATGAATGAAACTTGTCATTCTTTATCTCAGAGTAATACTCCATTATATATATAAAAAGACAAAAACATCTTCTTTATCCAGTCTCCAGTTGATGGGCATCTGGGCTGTTTCCAAGACTGGGCTGTCACAAACTGAGCTGCTATGAACATGGATGTACATATGACTTTACAATATGAATCTTTAAATTCCTTTGGGTATATTCATAGCAGGGGAATAGCAGGGTCAAATGGGACCTCTAATGCTAGTTTTCTGAGGAATCTCCACACTTATCTCTGCAGTGGTTGTACAAGTCTACAATCCCACCAACAGTGGAGAAGGTTTCCTTTTCCCCCACAGTTTGCTAGCATTTATTGCTGGTTGATTTCACAATAGTAGCCATTCTTTGTGGAGTGAGATGAAATCTCAGTGTTTTCATCTGCATCTCTCAAATGACCAGTGATGTTGAACATTTCTTCATATGCTTCTTGGTTGCTTTTACTTCTGCCTCTGAGAAGTGTCTGTTCATTTCATATAGTTCATTTTTGAATTGAGTCTTTAAACTTGGAGGGACTGATTTGTTTAAATTCTTTATATAGTCTAGATAGTAGCCCTTTGTCTGACAGGGAGTAGTAAAGATTTTTTCCCATGTCTTTGGTTGTGTTTTAGTGGTGCCAGTTGTTTCTTTTCTGTGCAGAAGCTTTTTAGTAGTTGATTCTTTCTGCTAGCTCTCATGCTATAGAGGTTTTATTCATGAAGTCTCTGCCTCAGCCAGTGTCTCCAAGAGTTTTACCTAACCTGTTCTGCAACAAGTTTATTGTTTCTGGTTTAATGTTTAAGTCTCAAATCCATTGTGATTTTAGATTAGTACATGGTGAAAGAGATATGTCTAGCTTTAGTTTTTGGGAGAGTGAAGATTTTTATGAAGCTTGGAGAAGATAATATTTTGGAAATCTCTTGAAGTCACAACACCTTTAATGCAGCTTGAATCACAAACCTGACCTTTTTTTTTTTTTTCTCAGTGCACAAACATACATGAGCTTCTTAAAGATTTTGACTACAAAGACCTTTATAAATCCTAGGGAGTCCACACTAGTGATTTGAAGCCAGTGAGCAAAGCAGCTACAACAAGGTCAGTTATGTAGGCAGAGAGTCTCAGGGCACAGAAGCATTTCAGAATCCCCAGGAAAACAAAAACCAAACCAAAACAAAACAAAGATTGTAAAATTACATTTTAGTCCATATTATAAGTATTATATAAGTTTTTATTTGTTTCCTTATTTGCATTATTGGTGATATTTTCTTTTTATTTTAGAATAATTCTAACATCATGGGATATGATACTTTTTTTTTTTGCTTTTTGGAGACAGGGTCTCGCTTTGTAGTTCACGCTGGCCCTGAGCTCACTATGGTGCCCAGGCAAGCTGCCGCGAACTCAGCAATCCTCTTGTCTCTGCCTCCCGAGTGCTGAGATTACAGGCATGAGCCACCACGCCCGGCATTGTGGTATGCGGTGTTGATTGCTGGTGGGCGTGAGTCTCCACGCCCAGCATTGTATGTAGTTTCTGGGGATCGAACTCAGGACCTTGCGCTTGCGAGGCAGGCGCCGGAACCACTGAGCTAACCCTCCGGCCCGATGATACTTTTTTTAATGAGCTTTTAAAACCAGCTTATTGAAGTGAAATCAATATAGAATAAAGTCTACGTTCATAAAGTGTCTCCTTAACTCTTGAAAAATGAACTTATTTTTCATTTTCAAAAAATTTCTATTTCTTTATATTCTTCCTTTTTATTCTCTTTACCTCTAACAACACAGTGTGCTTTTGTCAGTAAACTATAGTATGTTCAAGATTTTAGATAAACAAAATGCAATGTGACTCTATTATAGTATGATTATTCTGAAATTTATTTTTTAAATTAATTTTCTCAATACAAAATAACTGAACACATTAGAGAGTACAGTGTGACATTTAATATATGAATTGAATATGTAATGTTTGAGGCTGGGTAATTAGCATTTCCATCTCATATCATTCTTATTGTTCATAAAATGCTTCACATGTTATCATAAATTAGTCTCCATACTATACTGCACAATAGTAGAACTTATTCCTCCTATCTAAATGTATTTTAGTAGCAACTTTCTTCTATTTCCCTTTCCACGTCCATTTTCTACTTTACAATAATCACTATTCTCATCTGTTCTATCTTTAGGCCAATTGTTTTAGTTTCCACGTATGGGAAATATATGATACTTTTATCTGTTTACAGTGCTGAATAGTAGTCCACTGTATGGATAAACCACAATTTGTTTATTTGTTGATAGAAATTTGGAATGTTGGAGTACTTGGATATTATATATAAAGATGCTCTGTGTCTAAGTTTTTATGAGAGTATATGGTTTCTTTATCTTAGCTACCAAATAATAGCTCTATTTATATCTAACTAGGCATGTATTTAACACTTACATACATTAACAAACTGTTTACTCTTTTGTATTCCTCCCAGTAATATATTAAATTCTGAATCCACACCAACAGTTAAAACCTTCAGTTTTACTCATAGATATATAGCGATACAGCCTTGTGGTTTTTCATTTTCCTAATGACTTATGTTGTTGAAAACACTTTCATATGTTTGTTTTAAATAAGCATATTTTCTTTGGTGACATTTTTGTTTAAAATCCTTTGTATTTTTTCCCCTTTTGGGAATTGAACTCAGAGCCTTCATACTGCAGTGCATTCCCAGCTTTTTAATATTTATTTTTCTAAAGTTAGCAAGTGACTGAACTTGCTAAGTCACTAACTTTCATAGACTGGGGCTAAATGTACTCCCTGCCTCAGCCTCCTAGAGTTAGGATTCTAGATACGTGCTATAAAACCCAGGATTTTTTAGTTATTTTTTAAAATTTGAATCTTTATTGGTACATTATATATACATATCAAGATCACACACAATATTGAATTTGTACCAGCATATAACACGCTTTAATTCTCATTTTCCCCATTTCTCCACTGACCTTACAACTCCCCACCCCTATATACATAAGTTTTGTTTCCCTTTTATTAAATTTAATTCTTTATTGGTACAATTTATATACATCTCACAATCACATATAACATTTTGTACCAGTCTCTGACACAAGTTAATTCTCATTTTTACCCATATCCCTACCCACCCACACCTCCCCACTCCCTTTATACATACTTTTATTTTCTTTCTGTATCATATTTATTCCTTCCCCTCATTACATTCCCACACCAAATTTCCTATGGAAATTTCCCACTCTATAAAAGCTGTCCTACTTTCTAGAGCTCATTTGCATCTACAGGTGTTCATGTCAAAGAGAAGATCCGGAATTTGCCTATCTGTGATCTATTGATTTCACTTATTAGTATATCCTCCAGGTGTCTCCATTTGAACCTAAATGGATCGATCTTGCCATTCTTTATGGCAGAGTAATACTCCGTTTAATTAAATAAAAATCTTCTTTATCCAGTCTCCAGTTGATAGGCATTTGGTTTGTTTCCAAGATTGAGCTATCATGAACTGAGCTACTATGAACAAGGGTGCACATGTGTCTTTCCAATGTGAGTTTTTAAATTCTTTTGGATATATTCCTAGCAGGGGCATAGCAGGGTTGTTTCCCTTTTTTAATTACCATATTTTCTTTTCCTGTTACTCACCTCTACACCTCATTTCCTTTGAATATTTTCTACTTCATAATATCTACCATATATTGTAGAGCTCATTTACATCTTCAGTTGCTCATACCAGAAAAAAGATACGATATTTACAGATCTGTCACCTATTTATTTCACCTATTGGTATGTCCTGCAGGTACATCCATTTTAATATAAATGACTGAAACTTATCATACTTTATGGTAGAGTAATACTTCATTTTACAGAAAAAACACATCATCTTCATCCAGTCTCCAGTTGATGGGCATCTCGATTATTTCCAAGATTTAAATATAGTGGCACACAGAATACAGATCCTCCAACACACATACATGATCAAAACCCTACAGAAAATTGGAATGTATGAACTTTATCTTAACCTAATAAAAGAAATTTACAAGAAACCAACAGCTAGTATTATTCTAAAAGGTCAAACACTGAAACCTTTCACAGTAACATCAGGAACAAGACAAGGATGTCCACTATATCACTCCCTGTTCAATGTAGTGCTGTAAACAGCCAGAACAATTAGACAAGAGAGAAATAAAAAAAGTATAAAGATATGAAAGGAAGAAGTTAAACTGTCATTATTTGCTGATGACATGATATTCTATATAGAATATCCTAAAAACTCAGTCAAAAGACTGTTAGACTTAATTGGCAAATTTAGCAATGTAGCTGGATATAAAGTCAATCCTCAAAAGTCAATAGCCTTTATATACACAAACAACAGACTCACTGAGAGAGAAACTGAGGAGTCAGTCCCCTTCACAATAGCATCCAAAAATGAAATATCTCGGAATCTAACAAAGGAGGTCAAAGTCCTCTACTATGAAATTTTGGGGGTATTTTTATGGGCTTGTTAATTTCTTTAGTAATTTTGAAGTTTGAGAGTTACATATATAAGTAGAAATTCTTACATATAGATGATCTGCAAATGTTTTCTTTCAGTTTGTAACTTGTCTCTTTCAATGACTTTGAAAGACAGATGTGTTAAACTTTGATGAACTCTGCATCATCAACTTATTCTTTTAGTATTTGTCTTTTATCTCTAAGAAAATGTTTCTCAAATTTTTCCAGAAATATATAGTTAATTTTATACTAAGATTTGTGATCTGAGTTATTTTTATACAGTGAAAAGTACAAAAACATTACAATTCTTTCTTGAACATGGATAGCTAATTATCTCAGTTCCATTTGTTGATAATAATTTATCCTTTAAGTTTAAGTAACATTAAAAGTCATTGATTTTGGCTTATGTTTATCAAAATGAAGATGGATTAGAAAATGTTGAAATGTATTTACCATTGAAATGTATTTATAGAATACATTCTAGTGATATATTTTATTTATATATTTATATATAAAAGATATTATATATAAATATATTAAATATATAATAATATAAAATAATATAATATAAATATATAATATATTAAATATATTAAATATGTATATATATTTATATATGAATATATATTTATATAAATTAATTATATATTTAATAATTCTTCTTTGTCAGTCTTTAGCCTATATAACCTAATTATTCAAAAGTGGAAGTATGTAAAATCATTCAGGTCTAATAAGATTATTAATTTCATACATTTCACACTTACTTTAGTTTGATAAACCTTCATTATAAATGTATAGTTATCCTGTTTGTTTCCGATTAATTCACTTATTCAACTCAAAAAACAAAGATATCACTATATGTTCAGCAGCACTGTGTGTGAGAAATAGTTTTAAATAGCATTAGTGCTAAAAGTCACAGCATTAGAATAGATAGCATGATTACTGAGGGATATGATACCAATCATAAAAAGCAGACAGGCTGATTGAATGAGATTGTATATGCAGCCTTATTCAAAATACCAATTGGTTAAACATACTGTTGTACCTCCTGTTTCCATAAGTATTTCAATAAGGAGTGGGGGATAGAATGGTGCATTTAGTCGATTAATAAGAACATACCTTCTAGTACTTTTCAATAGATGTTAAAGATGTTGAATTGTTGGAAGAAAGAATACAAAAATGACAGCAAATCCTAGTAAATAAAATGTTTAAGGTGAGAATGATTTTTTTTTTTTACTGTAAACTCTTCGCTGAGTCTGAGGAGCAAGCACATGTGCACATGCACATCTTTGCTCTTCTCCATCATCATGAGTGGGTAATTAAATCTGTATTAAAGAATTGGGTCCCTTAATATTGCAAGGAAAAATGAGTAAATATTTTATTAGTTCCATTCTCAGAAGAACAATGAGATATTTAGAGCCTTACTCAGTCCCCTTGAAGTCTAAGAGTTAGCGAAAGAATTAAAAACTAATCAATGTTTTCACTCTTGCTTTCAGATTTTTCACATTTTTCAGTTTTGTTAGAATAATTTATATATGATTATGGTAATATATTTTTGCAAATACACACACACACACACACACACACACCAGACCTACCATTGTAAAACAGTCAAAAATATGTACTTTCTCTGGCCTTCAGGGTATTTTTACTTTGTATGGGATGGTGTTATTATTGATAATTTAAATTTATTTTATTTCACTTTTGTTCCAGAGGTTCTTAGGTCAAAGAATAATAACAACAATAATAATATCAGCACAAATATTACCATTATTTACTGTTTTTATCATTGTCTATGTGGAGAAAACCAAAATTTAGAAAATTGTATTAATTAATGATCACAAATAATAGAACTGATAATCAAATGCAATTTATATAGTAATCAACTGCACAAATTGCTTATAGCTTTCAATTAAGGACTCTGCCAAGTTTGAGTAAGGTGCAATAGGCAACAATCAGAGCAGAATTGCAGAAAGATGTTTAATGTTATGGTTTTGGAGAACCTATACCTTTCAATAGTTCTACAATATGCACGGTTGGTGTAGAAAGAATACTGTATTGCAGTATTATTATTCCAGAGCCCTGGATGTAGAGAGCTTATAAAATTCAGAGTAGTAACTTGTGACTGTTAGTCACCCTTTTCTTAACTTTGGCATTTTAGAGTCTTGATAGAAATAATTGAGAATATTTTTCCCACTAATTCCCAGAATTTTCTGTCTGTCCAGCAGTGTTTTATTTTTCCTGAAATATGCCATGATATCTGGAAGCAGTTAGTACGGAGCTAATGGGCTACTCAAAAACACATCTAATCAAAATGGAGTATTACTCTGCCATAAAGAATGACAAGATCAATCCATTTAGGTGCAAATGAAGACACCTGGAGGATATACTAATAAGTGAAATCAGTAGATCACAGATAGACAATTTCTGGATCTTCTCTTTGACATGAACACCTATAGATGCAAATGAGCTCTAGAAAGTATGACAGCTTTTATAGAGTGCAAAATTTCTATAGGAAACTTGGTGTGGGAATGTGATGAGGGGAAGGAATAAATATGATACAGAAAGAAAAT